>BMAO01026488.1:0-18993 GCA_019973975.1 Trichonephila clavata
AGACACACGTACAGAGGCTTACATTAAAAGACTTGAATCGTGAAAACTTGGACCCTGGCGTTCTTCAAAATGGATAATCTGAATCTGATACCAATCTGAGAAATAAATATAACTTTGCCGGAATAATTCAGGAGGACCATATATTACGCAAACCGTGGCAGGAGCTTACCCTTAATGTTTAGTGCGGAAAAGTGCGTTTCTGTTGTAATTCTGGATGGTGAACGAGAGTTTGAAATCGAATTTTAGAAATTCCTGTAACTCTGCCAGATAATGCCAGACGACCCTAATGCCCCTTCCAGGGACTGAACTTGCCGGCTCAGGGGCACAAAAGTAATATCCAGTTTTTATCTAGGGGCGGAAACGATAATTTGAAATCATATTTCAGAAACTCCTCTAAACTTGCCGGATATGTCTGAATTAGGAGAAAAAGATATATGATTCGAGTCCCGCGTCTGGTTTTTCATGCTCTCAAGCGACTGGACTTGTTCGCGCTGGAGCATCAAAAGTCAGCTCAGTGTGCATTTCGGAGTGTGAAATGAGAATCTGAAATTTAATTTTAGGAGTTTCGATAACTTTGCCGCATAATGCCAGTCGACCGTATTTTAGACACACCGCAGAAGAGGCTTGCCTTAAAATCCTTGGAGCGTGAAAACTTGGTCTCTGGTGTATTTCAAAACAGATAATCCGAATCTGATATTCAATCTGAGAAATAACAGTAACTTTGACGGATAATTCAGAATGATCGTCGTTTACGCAAGCCGGGGCAGGAGCTCACCCTTAAAGTCTCGGCGAAGGGAAAAGTATATTCCTGGTGTAATTTTAGATGGTTTAAACGAGTCTGGAATCGAAAAATAGAAATTCCTGTATTTTTTCCAGATAATACTGATGGATCGGAATATTCCTGGACAGCAGTACCAGCCTAACGTGCCGACGTAGAGACGCAAAAAGTGGGTCTTGATTGTATTTCAGTACTGCCGATCTGAATAGTCTCAATCCAATTCAAGATAATCTCATATCTACGTAAAATAATACCAGACGGAAGTATTTTGCACGAACTGTAGAAGGGGCTTTTGATTTAAAATTCTTGAGGAGGCAGAAATGCTTCCTTGGTTTTTTTCTGGATAGCAAACAAGAATCATCTGAAATTGGATTTTAGGAACTCCTTTAACTGTGCCGGATATTGCCAACCAACCGTAATGTCCCCCTTCAGAGAATGAACTTACAGGAGCAGTGGCGTTGAAAGTAGGGATCGAGTGCTTCTCGGGGTGGGAACGAGAATCTGGATTCGGATTTCAGAAGCATCCGTAAAATTTCTGGATATTGCTGGAATGTGGTCAAATGGCTTTGCGTTCAAGTTCCACCTCCGGATTTTCATTCCTTATAGCAACTTAACTATCAGGTGCAGTCGTGCGAAAATATGCTTGCAATAGGAGACTGCATCTTCGGGCATTGTTGTCACTTTGTTAGATGGTGGAAAAACTGCACATTCCACATCAGCTGCCATTGGACATTCATAAAAAACAAGATGCAATGTGTAGCATTGAAAAAAAGAGTGGATTGGCTACAGCATTGTAAATGAATTCAATCATGAGCAGCGATAAGTGTATCATGACCCACAAACATTCACTCAAAGCAATACATAGAGCTTTGCAAGATTTAAATGGCAACTTAGAGAATATTCGGCATGACTGTTGTATTACTTTTTGGTGATATCCGACACACATTAACAGCCATTACACATTCTACTTTTGCTCACGAGATTAACGCCTGCTTAAAAAAAATCGTTTTTATGGCGAAACGTGGAAACACTTTGATTGACCCTAAACACGCGAGCACATTTGAGTTCTTTAGCCACAAAGGAACTGATTAAGAGTGTCTTTCGGGATATATTGTAAAATTATCTAGATAAATATTGCCTCTATAATCCTGTTTCTTAATCAAAAAAAATGTTGATATTGTGATGAAATAAACTTCCAGAGACAGTTTTGTTGCCAGTTGATCTAACGCCTTTTAAACCAATCGACCCTATTGTTGATGAAAACAAAGTCCTAACTTTTCCAACCGAGTTTTTGAATTCTTCAGATGTATCAGGAATGTTACCACATAATCTTCGGTTGGTTACCTGGTTATTGACTGCTTAACTTAAATTCACTTAGATAATGCAACGGTGCACGTTTAATCATCAAAATTATACCGGGAACTTCTTGAAGCAAACATTTTAACTGTAGAGTTTAAACGAAAACTTGGTCCCCTTACTACGAAATCTGTTGCCACGTATTCCACTGATACCGTCAGAATCTTTAAAACCATTCAAAAGGCTTCAATTCCCGATTCGTTTGGCTTTCGCGATGACCATAAATGAATCTGAAACCCGAACAATATTCATTTGATACTTGGACTCCCATGTTGCTCGAATGAGCAACTAGATGTTACATGATCACGTGTGCGGAAACCGTTAAATCTATTTGAGTTAGCAAAATACGGGTTACCGAAAGATATTGTGCACAGATTAGCGATTAGTTGTATAAAATTATTTGTTGTAATACTTTAAAATGATAAAAATAATTTAAAAAATTACGAAGAATCAACGTTATTCACCACATTTATAAAATTAAATCTTTATATATTGTTACTTAACGACTTCGTTAGTAATTCATGCATTATACTACACTCAAATAGGAGATGAATGAAATACGAAATTGAAATAATTTGTGTTGTTTTATATTTTATTTCAACCTTCCAAAATAATAAACGAAGATTAATTTGACTGCATTGAATAACTTAGGATAATATTGAACTCATGTATTAAAACGCCACAGCAACGCATGACCAGGTCAGCTAGTAGTTATGTGAACCCAAAAGCGTATATCTATAATTAGTCCATAGTCGAGATCATTAGTCATAATAGGCAAATGTGAAAAAAAATATTCCCCTACAGGCAGTTAATCTAAATTTTTGTTTAGCATTCACAAAGCAAGTTGTCAGCTTTCTGAAATAAATCATGAAGAAATTTTACCTGTTTTAGAAGTTTTGTGACCTTCACAATCCTTTTAAAGCTTAAGATCTCTGAAATTGATTTTAGAAGACATCTAAGAAATGCGGGGGAAAAATAATTTAAAATGCATTTTTCGTTAACAAAATAACGACAAATCCGGATTTACAATAAAACTCGGAATAAAAAAAGGGTTAAAGTAAAAAGAATGCCAAAAATAAAAAGAATGAATAAAACCAGGTTTGAAAGTAAACTTGTGTCAATATTTCCCTAAGTTTATTGCAACATTTTGGAACGTTGTAAGGATTCCAAATCAATTCAAAAAGATAAATGTTTGTAAAACAGTTATAAGGAATGCTCCTCTCCCCTCCTCCCCCCAAAAAAGAAGAGTTTTCTGTAGCATCAAAAGAGTGCCGACTTATCACCAGGACAACAACTACTTCGTTTGCATAATAATACGTCATCTACGTTTTTTTTAGTATAAATGTTTTGAGGAATTATTGAAGGAGAAGTCTCCAATCTTCTTTTCTAAACTCATTTTGGCGGATTAAATAAATTATTTCGATACTTCAACCATCTGAAGTACTTTCGATACTTCGAAATATCTTGACTCGAAGTCAAATGCAAATATATATATATATATATTGTTGTGTAGATCAGGTTCGTGGATTTTATGCTATTACTCCCAAAGAACAAAAAAGTTAAGCCATTATCTACCGCATTACGATTCATTTTTTCATGCAAACTTTTTTGAGTATTGAAAATCAAGCGATATACATAAATAAAACACTCAACTTTGGGATATTTAATCCGTTAGAGTTAATTAATTAATTTGGTGCTTTAAAGTATTGTCAGTCCTCAAAGGTCTAAAATATTCTCATAATTCGGAAAGACCGAATGACATTTTTAACGCAGTTTTAACTCTTGAAACTTATACAAAATCAGAGTACACTAATATTTTACACGCAAAATGTTTATTTTTTAAACATTTTTAAATTTTAAAAAAATTATTTAATTTTTGTATGCATAAAAACAATTTTGCACATTAACTTAATTTGATGATAATCAAAGAAACAGTTTTTCTTTTCATTAATACTCCAAAATTCATTACACTTTGGGCATTTTGGGTGAGGTTTCGATTAAATGTTTTTTTAAAGCACTGAATTCTGGGTTGGAAATATTGTATTTTCTTAACAGAAAAATACAGCATTGTTCCCCTTTTTTTTGTGCTATGTAGATTAAAATGTTTCCTGTTTTAGACTTATGAGACCTAAGAAATTGAAATGTATTTGCGCATTTTTTTGTTGAGTACAGATGCTCTAAAAATGTGTTTTGAGGAAATCATGTGCAGGGGAAAGGGGTTTTCGGCTCTCAAAAGATACTTCCATTTCAGAAAATCAATTGTTTTTAAAAAAAGAGGCAAGAGGTATAAGAATGTTTTTGAATACAATCGAAAGCTTAATACTAAAAACTTAAAAACATCAGTGGCGTAACGTACACCCCTGCTTCCTCCGCATAGTGGAGGGAGCCAGCGTTCTAGGGGGCCCAAAGTCTGACTGACGCCATGTACATATGGGTTTGCAATCCTTTGTAAGATCCGGCATGGTGCCCAAAACCTGGCTTTGAAGGGAGAACCCATTGTTCTCCGTTAAGCCACTAAAAAACATTATGTAATCATACAACATTAAATACCCAGGAAAGCAGGCAGATAAATGTTATATTATGTGCATAATACATGTATATAAACGTAATACATGTATTATAATGTATTATTATTCTGTTTTAATGAAGATTTGTTCGTAAGAAATACGATGACCAGCGTGCGCGTTTGTGTATGCTTAATGGTTTCTAAAAATCACCATTTTGTGATAAAATTTTGACAAGTGAAAAATGAATTCAAATTTTATGGATGGCAACACATTCTGTTATATATTGTTTTGAGATTATTAAATAGACGATGCCTTGCATACTTGTTTGACAAATAAGCACTGTCAAACTCGTATGCAAAAGTTTAAGCTTAAAAATCCTTACCTTAAAAACATGCGAAGAAAAAATGCTAAATTAAAAAAGAAGCAGTTATTGAAATAAACGTGACAGCTCCACAACTACCCTAAAAATTCTTAATGGTTTAACTACTCGTATATTTCAACTTCTTCGTATGCACGAATTATTATAATACATCAACCGATTGCTAAAATGTTGCTTAATATTTGTTTGAGTATTACTGATTCGATACGAATTATAAAAGAAATTCCTCACTGCTGTAAGATATTTTTGTTTATTAAGTTCATTATTGGTGAAAGCAGATTTTTTAAAAGAGATCGATTACAATTTATTTTGGTTACTATAACAAGAGTCAATTGGCAGCTAATAATAATGTGTTTGCTCTAAGTCTTGAGACATCGTACACTATGATCTAGAATTGCAGTCATTGAAAATGAGTGGATTGCTACAGCATTGTACATAATTCAATCATGATCAGGGATATAAGTGTATCATGACCACAAATATTCACTCAAGCAATACATAGAGCATGCAATATTTAAATGGCAACTAGAGAATATTCGCATGGCTGTTGTATATACTTCATGGTGATATCCGACACATTAACAGCTGAAGGCTTAGCTCCTCTCGTGGACTCGATTTGTTAATTTTACTCACTTCTGAAGTAGTATGTTATAAAATAAATAATCATCATCCCTGGAACTGCATGAGAATTAATGGCAAAAAGTTTCTTGCTGTTTCAAACATGTTCAGATACTAAAAGCGTTATATGATTTGTTACCTCACTTCCAATTTTTCCAATTCATTCCACGTGAGTATTTAAGGATTTATATATTGCAGGAAAACCAATTTTATTTTGAGTCTAAAATGATCTAGCTAAAATTAAATATTTTCCTTCCTTCAAAAATTAAATAACTTTAAGGCAACATTAAATTTTGAAATTATTTTTAATTCTTCTAATTTTATTCCATGGAACATCTTTACTGCATAAGTAGGTTTCGATAAGTAGTATTTTATTCTTCCTATTTACAACCACGATCAAACCTAATATATATTTAGATTTCTTATTTTTCATTCTATGTGGAAATGAGAATCATTTTCATTTAACGTCATAACGTACAATACTGACCCCCAAATGTTTATTAAAATTTAATCAAAATATCTATTTACATCGAATCATTTAATTTTAACCAGTTATGCCCAAAACTTCAAACTTCATCCCTTCCCATTATTGTTATTACATATCAAATATCTCTTCTTTAACTTAATGGCTGTTAGCATTTGACCATTACTCTAGATAATCATGACAGAATTTGATACAGCAGAGAGCTTCCATTCAATCTATCCGAAGGCTATGAAATCTATAATACATGAGAATGAAAATACTTTTCAATATTAACCGGAAGATCCATTACGTGTTCATGTAAACATTTCTGAAACTTAACTCGTTAAACTCTTTCAATTACGGGAATTGAATATCTTATCTCATAAAAGATAAGTATCTTTGGTTTATATTTCAGAATAAGAACAGTTTTTTTTTAGACTGAAAAAGTTTTAGCGTACACTATTTGAAAAATGTTTTAGCGTGATTTCCTTACGAACGTCATATTATTATAAGTTTTTTTTTTATATTTCCTCTTATCAAGTAACACTTTCCTCTGTATTTCATACCAGGGGAAGTCTTTGTGAGATTTAGTTTTCTGGGAAACTGAACACTCTCGAGACAGACCATTTCAAATAATACCTTTTATTGAAACAAGTCATTTTACGACACGCAACGTTATACGAGTATTACGTAATAGGATTCAAAAGTTCCCCGATTCAGTCTTTAGCTTAAAAATTATCAATTGTTGTTGTTATCGAGTCCTTCCGAAGGAATGAAAGTTGCCAGAGCCTGTGAGACAGGTTGGACTACTGAACGATAGATGGCGACACCACCTATCTCCACCTCCACAATGTAGGTACAGAACTAGAAGGGAGAGAAATGTTCTCCAGCCCCCTGCACTCATGGGTTCTACGACGACCACCCACAAGACTTTAGAACCCACTAATATAACGAGTATGTACTCCGTGTGAACTCGGAGAGTATTTGGTGGCATCGGGCATCGAACCCAGGCCTCCATTCTGGAGTCTGATGCTGTAACCACTAGGCTACCCACGGCCCTTAAAATATCAATTAAACTGCTGAAACATACAAAAGGTCATTCGAAACTTTTCTGGAGTCCATTTTTACCCATGTCCTTTAATTCAGCTTGCTATGCACTTTTCACTTCAACTGCAGATTGGTCTTTGTTTAACGTGCGGGGAACGATGTGTTGACACACCCTATTCATGTTAAGATCCTTCGAAAGTATCCATTGATGTATGGTCGAGGATATTCCTACTAACTCTGCTCTTGTTTGAAGCCTGTTCTTATGTATTGTCACAGAAATCTTTTCGATGTTTTCAGCGGTGTGGGAAGTCTGCGGATGTCCAGAGCTTTTGTCGTCTTCGACCCTTTCCGTACCTAATCTTAAATGCCAATGCCATTCAAAAGCTTTCGTTCGCGATAATGTATCACAGCCTTACACCTGTTTAAGAATTTTGAATGTCACCGTCGCACTTTTTTCCAAACGCACCCATAAATTAATATCCATTATCCGCACGACAAACGCAATTTCTTTCGATCACCAAATACTCAATAGATCCGCCTACAAAATACGACGCCGTGGCGACCCATCGACCCATGATTTGGAACAAACATTTTTTTTTTTTGGAAAAGGGGAGAATGCAATAATATATAATTGTTACTGTAGTCGCTCTACTGCAAACACTTTCCATGTTATAGGCTCAGTCCGGGAACATTTGAATGCTACTATAGAAAAGATCTCCATTTGAAGGGAAAAATTATGAAATAAAAAGAAATGCTGAAATAAATTCAAGGCATCTGAAACCTAAATCTAAACTCAGCATATTGCAAGTTAAATCCCGTCAGTTACTTTAAATAAAATTTTATATGTGTAGCTGAATTTATGTCTTCAACATTTGAAAAGAGAACTAAGATTACAAACTTCAAGACTCTTCTTATATTTATACGTAAACCATCTTCGGGAGAAAATACTACAGACGTCTCTTGTATCAACTTAACTTGTAAAACACAAATTCGATATTACAAGGCACAAAACTTGAATTTGATATTACGTGGTTTTGAAATAACACAATTTTAATAAAATTGAACAGCATTTTAGTTCAATAAGGGGAATTCCCAACTGGAAGAATAACAAGCTTTTATTGAGGAAGAACTGATTGAACTTCTGAATATATCCACTTCCAATTATGCCAATGGTTCTGAAAAGATTTGAAATATCGCATTGGTTGCTTATTTAAGTTAAATAGATCTGCAGGAAAATAGCTTTTGTGCCAAAAAATTTGAAAAACTTTTTGTTGAAAAAGATCTTGTAGTTGTTCGAATGGCGGAATATTTGAAAGAGAAATGAAAAGTTCTTTAGTTCTTCACAGAGAAATTCTAAAAGAATTACAGGATTGAAACTCACAAGTAATTCCAAATATTTCAAACAAATTTAATAACAATGGTGAAATAACCAGTGAAGAGGAGTTTCAACCAACTTTGAGGGAAAACAATAGATTATCTGTAATTTCTGATGAGTGGGTGATTAAAATTAATTTTATGATCATTATAAGCCATTTCTATTTATTTTATTATAATTATTATTTTTGGAATATGTTTTTGTTTTTTATTTTGGCATTTTTAATTTGCTTTTGTTTAAAACCTTAACTTACTTCTTCATTTGTATGTATTATTGGAACGAAATCTCAGCAATCATAAAACTTTACACCTTAAGACATATTTTCCACATACGTGATAAACATTGCCCTAATTTATATTACTTTAAAGTTTCATATAACACTATTTGATACAACATGGTGCCCTGATTTATATTATCTACATACATATATATATTTAATTTATTAAATGATAAAAAAATAATAAATAAATAAAATAATAACAATTTAAATAAATAAATAAAAAAGTCTTGGTTTCGATATAGCAGGGTACGAATTAACCGTGTTGTTGAGGGACACCTGGATTCAATTACCTAAAGAGGAGTAGACCACACTAATAAAGAGATACTTTTCCCTAACAAGAGAGCAGTAAAGAGAAACGGGCTAAGAGAGAATCAGAATAAAAATAACGACGATAAATGAGAGGCGGACTTTATGTTCATAAATATGTGTTTTTTGAATACAGATGGGCATCCGAAAGCAAATGGTTTTTTGGAGATGAACCACGATACAAGAGCAGAAATAACTGGAGCGCTAAACTTAAGCTTTTTAAAGGACATAGAATGCAGAATAAAATTGTTCTAAATGATTCAACAAAAATAAGAGTGGTGTAAGGAGGCTATAATTCCTAATCTAATCTTGCAAAACATTTTGCCAGACATTTGTCAACTATTGCTTCAGATCTGAGATACCTTTAGGCACTAGAATTGTGGATACGCTCTATACATGTTCTTCATACTTATCTCCCATATGCGTTTGATTGGCAAAAAGTCGGGTGCACTTGTTGACCAAGGAAGAGTATCAACAACCCGGAGTCAACTCAGAAATGTGCATCAGATTTTCTAATGTTTTGTTGGAAACGGCCTCAGTTTGGTGTGGCACAGCTGGCAGGATAGATTTATTAACTTTGCCCTCAAAAGCAACACGGGAGCTGTTGACGACAGATCTTGAAACTGTTTGCCAAATATATCTCAAGAACCACAAATATATTTGAGTTGGTAAACTAATTCATAAAGCGATTTGAGATGACCTGCTGGCCTAAGAAATTGTGACACTACGCCATCACACCAAATTTTTCATGCCTCCGTTAAACAAAAATTGTCCATGACTGCTGTCAACAGTCCATCCACGCATTAATTTAACGATCATTTTCTCGAGCGAGATTCATTGCTGAGCTCTATGTGATGTTACTATGCTGGAAGTCATGATGATCTGCTACATAATCATTGTAGAAGACTCGAGCAAATATGTTAAAAGCATCTGTAAACTCAACCCTTTTACAGATAAATACCGTCAGATGAAGCAACCACCGGCAGTTCAGAAGCTGCAGAGTGATCGTTAAAGGTTAATGATGCCATTTGCAAGTTTTGTCCTGCCTCACAATCTTTCAGATCTTGTCTTGTATTCCTCTGTCTTTGGCTTCCTGAGCTTTCATTCCGCCGAATTCACAGCAATCTTTCCTTTAGCATCTATACACAGTAAAGTTCGTATAGTGCAGGCAAGGTCTTATAAGCCAATATGACTAATCAACTGCACAACCTCGACTATGTGATCTCGCTCAAAGTCATTCGGTTGGCTATCAGGTCCTCGACAATTCTTTATTGTCTTTCCCAGAAACTATAATATAGACAACGAGGAAATATATAGAAAACCGTAAGGAGAAGAAAAATGTTAAATAGGACCTCCATTTCACGAACCTATATTTTGCGAACTTTTTTTTTAGAACCAAGAACAGAAGAATACTAAGAAGTGAGTTTCTGTTTAGAGAATTTTCCACACAACGAATTTTTTTCGGGATTTAGAGACTTCGTTAAATAGAGGTCTGACTGTATATACGTATGCTTGTATATTTTACTCTATATATTATTTTTACGGATTCAAATCCAGAAATGTAAATATGGGATTATAATTTTCTGATATGTGTCTTATGTAACAAAACTTCTATTTATTGCTTGCTGGGGACTTAGAGTATTTGCTTGCTAGGAACCATCGAGATTTGTTTTAAAAAATGATGCATTTTTAAAAGAAATCATGTATTTCGCAATTACCATTTTTTTTCAGTAAATATTTACCTTTTTCTCAATGTTACAATTATTTTTGTAAGAATTGGTTCGAATGTTTGAATTTTTCCTAAACTACTTTTCATATTACAGGCATTTTTATAAATGTATCTATAAATAATTTATCTTATTGTATAGCACACCAGAGTTTCGAGAACATGTGTGCCACTTCTGTACTGTCAGTCAACAAAGGTTTCCGATTTTTTCTTGTAACACACCAGGATAAAATTTTATTGCAACATATTTACCAAAAAAGATACATAGTATCTCTGTAGAATATGTATTGTTCTTATATTCATCAAATGTGCGAGTCAAGAGTTCCACGAGCAAAATAATGCAAGTTAAAAAAATGTAAATTCAAAAGTTATCTTAACAAATCGGTAACTGATTCTCAGTCTTGTAGCGTGCCGATTTACTTCCCTAAATAATACAGATCGATTAACAGTAATCGATTAATATGAATTGATAACATAAGTAGAGAGATCGATTCCTTAAAAAAGATATAATTGGTTGCTCTTTCTGAATAAAGGAGTTCATTCTGGAAGGAAAGGAGAAAAGTAAAAGTAAAGTAAAGTTTAGTTTAAAAGTAAAGTTTAAATATGAAAAAAGTATTTATTTGTATGGTAAAAAGGGTGAAAACGTGTTATATAACATTGAAATATAGCAATCTAAGAAAAACCGTTATGTTTTGTTTTTCGCTCATCAAGAACATGTATACATATTCCTTTTGTGTAGTTATAGTTTATTAGAAAGAGAGAGGCAATATATATGCAAGAAATTTAATTTTAACTACCCCATGGATGTAGGCTCTTAATCAGTGAATTTGGGCTAGAATACACAAAGTTTCGAAGACAATACGTGATTCCCTTTTGTATTCATATTAATCGCAAGAGTTAATTTTGAGTCTTCTAATTCCCAATACGGTAAAGATAATCAGAGGGTTCTCTTTCACATTAAAAGCAATTACCATTCTGGGTTTGAAATTCTCTCTCGAAAGTGGTGAAAATATTCATTAAGGACATCGTGGTTTGCATTCAGAACATCTCTGCAGAGATTAAGTAAATTTTATCATTTTGAAAGGATTTAATGAAGATTGATTTTGCTCACTCACACTAGCTTAGGTGAGAAAATATTTTGAACTGAAAAGGATAAATAATTGAAACAACGAATGTAAATAAATAAGATCACAAAAATAGGAGCACAAATAACAAAGATTATTTATTTTTAAATGATTCATTCTTAATGCAATTAAGAAAGTTAATATAAAAAACTAAAAAAAATTTTTTTTTTTGTTCTTTTTAACAGAAGAAGAAATTTCTATTTTGAGTGCCCAACTAAATTAAAATACGCATTCTAGTCAAAGATATCTTTTATTTAGTACTCCGAATTAAAACTATTTACTTTTAGCCTATATTAAAGGAAATTTTAAGAAAGTTGATTTATCGTGTATTAGAAAGAAAAAAAACTCTCAAATTAGTGATTAGAAGTTTGTGAAATCAATAAATTTCACTCTAGCATAGAATCCGATGCACCAAGAAGGTACATGAATGAGGCAAAAGTTGGTCAACGTGATGTGCATGCACTGTAAATGAAACATATTGAGAATGGAATATTGTATTTAAAAAATTCACAGCTACAAGAGAGTTAAAAAAATTAATGAAGCGTCAGTCCTCCTCAGCCTTGTTGTAAGTTGTTGTTCGGTAGGGCTCTGATTTATAATTTTATCGATAACCTGTGTGTATGTATTGGAAGATTTCTTGTCATATACATTCCCACTGGCGAGTTTGTTAGACGCTCTTTCCAAGGACAGTCGAAGACGACCACTCATCAGAACCCAAACGTACTTTATCGAGGATCTCTGAGGGTAGATAAGTGTGTGAGACACACAAAGACAAGCAGTAGAAAGAGCGAGCCTTGTATTATCAAAAAGTGTTCTAATATTTATGAAAGGAAGAGTAAAAATATGAGACGTAGTGTCTGACCGATGTTCTCCCATGCTGTAAGTGTGTTATTGATAACAACAAAAGGGGACCACATATCAAAATGAAAGTGCACCCAATGCCATAACTCATGTTTGTCAGGGTATCTGGCAGACGACAGCAGGCTAGTAACCCAACATTGTCCTGGACGTTTTTAGAAACGTCTCCTCTGATCATTAGAGCTCATTTCGAAGTGAGAATCATTCCTTAAAAATTCTACTGTAGCACTTAAAAGATTACCGAACGAATGCACCTAGAGCTCTACAAATGTGCCTTGCAATGGGCAACGACTCTAACGACAACACAATGACCTACATGTCAGCTTCTGTTCATTCAGTCACCTATCGATGTTCATTGCAATCATTGGTGTCCTAGTTACATATTAGATCATTAATAAGGTCACTCCAAAGGCTGTGAGAGCCGATCGACGATCATTCTTTCATTGCGCTCTGTCAACTGCTACTTCTTGGCATTCCGTGCAGCCATATTTCCCCCATTTATGCCAATATCATGGAATCATAGGAACTTTTCGACATAAAAGTCAATAGGTTCTTGCAATTTGATCACCCTGTTTCCTATAAACAAATAGCATTAACTTTTCAGATGGTACTGTTCACTGTCGTGATGGATAAATAATTTGTTCAGAAGCACGCGATAAAATCTCTTCAAAATGCAAACCACCATCACATGTAATTTTAGCATTTCAAATTTTACGTGTCTGGATCTTTCCACTTTTTTGCTAAATCGGACATACATTCCCAAACTCTACCTTAAGGGTCCAGTAGACAGAAATTCCAACTCTAAAACGATGAAAGCGCCCTCTTCTGGGAGGGGGAATGGGCGTTTCTAAAGGAAAGGCCAAGTACTCATGAGTACTGGTCTTAATGATGGGAGGTAAGTAGTTCCTTCATAAAAGATAAATTATATGCCTTTTTTTCTTAATTTTAAATATTACTTGACTTTGAAATAAATATTTTTTTCAAGCTATTATTTTTCCAAATTTGCATTTACTTGATCCCATTTTCTGATGATTATGTTCTGACAGCTGTCATGATGAAAGAAAATGACGTCACTGAATCATAGAAGCCTCTTCTACAACGGTTGAGAGAGGGATTCTAAGTGTAAAGGAGCTCGAGACAGGAAACCCTCCCCCCCTCTCTTTCGCCTTCTATTTTTGTTCTCGGAGGGTCCAGTTTACAACCAACTGAAGTCTATTTATATAACAAATGACCCCTCTTTTACTGCCCACCCCATGGCAGTTTTCAATTACATGAAAACTGTGCCTGACATTCTAGTTATACAAAGAAACTGCTTTTTTTA
Organism: Trichonephila clavata; assembly: GCA_019973975.1. Lineage (NCBI taxonomy): Eukaryota > Metazoa > Arthropoda > Arachnida > Araneae > Nephilidae > Trichonephila > Trichonephila clavata. The sequence goes on from BMAO01026488.1 coordinate 14,139, forward strand.
CGCTGTTTCGTTTCTGTTTTGAGGAACATCAGTTTTTCATTTGAATTTTATAAAAATATAAGTTTTAGTTATAAGGCAGAAACCTTTATATATATATATATTTCTGTACATTCAAAAGAATTTTCTGTGATATTCTTCAATATTAAATTGCATCAAAATCCTTTTTTAAACAGTTTAATGACAAGAGAAATTTATAAATCAATGGAATGAATAGTGTAATGTGATTTAAATTATTCTCTTTCCTGAAATATTTCAGGTCAGTTCTTTATTTCCGATTCAGTTCAATAATTTTATTTAAAAACGGTTTAAGACATGTAACAAAAAAAATCTTATATAAATTTAATAAAGTACAGGGCGTAACTACCAATGGATTAGGTGGTGCCGTGCACAAGGGCCCTTGAGCTCAGGGGACCCTCACGCCTTGACCACCAAGCAAGTCGAGCTTGCGATAATTTCTCCCATAATTGAGGTATAAATATAAAAGATTGTTACATAGCTGTAATCATGGCAACTCCGTTGAAAGTAATTTCAAACTTGTAAGGAATTCCCCTAAATTCTTTCCTTTGTTTGTGTATAGTGTTGCGAATTTTACTTATTAAAAAGTTTATATTATTTTTCAATTTTTTCATTTTTCTAATCTTTACTTGAAAATAAACATCAAGTTCCATGGAATGTCTTCTATACATCTAAAAAAATCTACACAGGGAGCTATTTCTTCTTGGTCATTTTATTTTTTATAAAAATATGATTCATAATAAGCTATTTTCCTGTTTCAATGTTTCGCAATCTGGTATCTGCAACAGACTGATGTAATTTTGACCCCCCCCTCCTCTGTTTTTTCGTGTGTTTTATTTTAAATAATTATAATAATTTTGTATTATAATTTTTTGTTTGTGCATATTCTTTTATCATTTCCTATCTATCACATGTCAAATCGAACCTGGGTAATCACTAAATTCACAAGGAAACTCATATGCATACATGTAAGTAGTTTGTAGCTTTGCTTTCCTATGTTCTGCAGAGCTTGACACAGGGCTGATGTGAATCAGCTTTGTATATATATATATATATATATATATATATATAAAATACTCTAATATATTTTTAATTAATAAAACTCCACCAATATTCTCTCTTTTTTTTGCACCAAGACCTTTGGATACCTAGCTACGCCACTGATAAAGTATATTGAGTATTGGTTTTGGGACCCACACAATTTTTTGGAAGAACAGTTTTAGTGTTGGAATTTCTAATATAAATTCAGTTACAAAAAAAAGGAACGAGTCTTACAGTAGTCGCATATGATGTGTAACATCTGACATGTTATCCTGGTAAATACGCAATAGTAACATAAATCCTGAAAAAAATTAATCGGGTATGATTGGAAATAATTTTCTATCGAATAATTTTATCTTTAATGAAAATTTCATTTAATTAACACAAAGAGTCATGTAATTTTTTATCAAAAATAAATATTCTTGTTCAATTTGGGGAAGACACACACACAATAGACTTATGATGACTAAAATATGACACATATACTTGAGATTTTAAAGTATTTAATAACCTTTGAAAAACAACGTCAATAACAGTACCACTGTTAGTTGTCGATATATTTCGGTTTGTGTTCATTTCGAGCTTGAGCTCATCATTCAAAAAAGCTATGAGCGGACAACGTAAAGTTACCTGACTGACAAACAGATTTGGTAAAGCAGTAATTGGTTCGGCCGTTTGTTTCTGAGAGATTTGTGTTCGTTGCAAAAAAAAAAAAAAAAAAAAAAACCTGCTGCGTGGAGTTGAATTTTGTGCAATTCTTTTCGGTTGTACTCCTTCAGTTTTTAGTTTTTTTTCTCACGTTTCTTTTGTCGAAAATCTCGCATACATTCTGCTTTGGATTTACCCGTCTCGGCAAATCACAAAATCGTTTTAAAGTTATTGTATTCCAGATTTTAATTTCAATTAACTTTTTTCACCAATCATACTAAATATTTTTCTTATTTATCACACTAATGTTATATTTTTAATATCACAAACAGAAACCAGCAATATATTTTATAAAAAACAATAAAAGAATTTAAATCAGCATTTAAAACCGTGGAGGATTATATACCATAATGACTAAAGACGCGAGATTCCCAAGTTCAAAAAAGGTCATGAAGAATACAAAGAAACTGTAAACTCAAGTGTCATTCTCGCTATCCGATCTTGGCTTAGAACAGGGATGGCCAACTCAAATGACCTTGCGGGCCACTTCGGAAAAACATTATAATCCTGCGGGCTACAAACAAAAATTATATATCTTTATATTATATTTAGACCCTTCACAAACATTTATTGGAATGAAAATTTAAAACGGAATGAATTATTATTGATTTCATTATTTTTCATCTATACAAGCATAGATAATTTATAATACTAATGCAAGGATCAAATATGTCTAATTCTAGCAATAGGCAGCGCGATGGAGTTACAGGAATCGAGTGTGATGCTGCGCTGCAATACCGCACACTTCTAAGAATGTATTAAAATAAAAGAAAGGTAATAAAATAGAAACAGTTATGAAGTATATTTGTTACAAAACACTACATTAAAAACAAAAATATTGTACAAAATAATCATATTTTGTAATGAATCTCGAGGGCCGCAAAATTATTCAAGGCCGCTGGTTGGCCACCCTTGGCTTTGAATTACGAAGTCTGTCGCAAATAACATATATGGCTCTAGAGCAGTGGTCTTCAAACTTTTTCAACTCAAGGAACCTTTGAACTTGAAAGTGTTTTGTGGAACCCTAGAACTAGAAAGTGTTTTCGTAGAACCCCTAGAACTAGAAAGTGTTTTCGTACAACCCCATTCCAATCAGAATTTCCCGGGATTTTTGGGGAAAATCTCTATAATTCCTCAGATGTCAAACATTCAAATTGTGGAGTGAGTGAGTGAATATTAACGTCACACTGTTCAGCTACACGAGAGCTTTTGGTAACGGACCTCGTAATTTTGAACCATGGTCAAGTGACGAGGATGACACCTGAGATAGCACCTCATCTCCTAACTACCACACTAAAGGAAGGACGTTTGAGCTCTCGACAGATTTAACGTGCATCGCGCCCCTACACGGTGGGTCTTTAGTGGTGCTGGGCTTGAACTTTAAAATTGTGGAACTATTTGCCTGTATTTGTACTTGCAGTGCATTCTTCATAGCGCATTAACTTAGAATTCATTTTGAAAAAAAAAGCATTGATGAGTTATCTTGAATAATATATGAAACACATGTATAAATGAAAATGCAAAATGTAGATACTGCTTTCCAGACAGAAATTTAAAAAAAAATTTCTGCAATGTTATTTCTAAGTTGAATTTTCAGTGAAGGAAATAAAAATGGAATAAAAACATCAGTAGCAATAGTAAATAAATTAATTGAAATTTATATGTTTTAAGAAGAAACTATTAATGTTACTAAAAATATTCTTAAAATTATGGAAAACTTTCTGATTTATTTTAAATCAATGGTATTTCATCTTCGGAATATTTGAATCTTATTTAAAATGCGATGATCAATAAATCCATTTAGTATGTGGAAACTTTCACAATATTTGAAATGAACAGCGGAACAAGAATTTAGAAAAAAGAAATACACACTTTTCTTTCCAATTCCTGAAATTCTGTCCTATATTCTTTTTTCGTTTAGCCGAAAGAAATAATTTTTTTTTTGAAGCTGCGACGATGATCCATTTATTTAATAACTGAAATAAACTGTGCAAAATAAGTTTTAAAACAGCTGATATTCAAATAACTTGGAAAAAAACACATGAATTTCAATTTTGGAGATATGTAAGAAAAGAATGCGAAAACTGATTCACTTTATCCTGGCGATTCAAATGCATTTAATAAATATTAATTGTTCATTTTAATTATTAATAAAAATATAACTTATTTAGTATATATAAATAATTTTTAAAAAGGGGGAATAAAAAACAGAGGATAGCTTTTTGTACAAAACGCATTTGTAGTTATTTTCAAGCACAGACTCAAACTTTCCTAAGAATGATGTAATTGTAAATAGTATCTTGAATGCCTATAGATTCTTAGAAACAAGACCCATTTGGGGGGGGGGGACATCTCTGTTACACAATCCACCGAAGAGTCATAAATTACCACCTTTCACCAAGGGAACGCAGGGGAAAATTTCATGTATCCTTCCGCAAGAAGGCGGAGTTACAAGTTTACTTTCCCCTCATTCCAAATATGCAATGCTGACTTATTTAATTACTCGCCAAATAAATTAGTTTAAAAATTTTAAAGTATATGCGTTTGAAAGAGCATAAAAAAATAAAGGATTTCCGGCTTTTTACTTTTTTTATCCGATAATTGAAAATATTTTTATGATCGTTTCAACGCACTAAATGTAAATTTTCAAGCTTTTAATAAATATTTAAAAATATTTAGAAATTTTTTTTAAAAAATCGAAATCAAGAGAAACATTAATTTTTTTTTATCTTTAGGATGCATTTTGTTTCATACAGTTAAAAGCAATACCTTAGACGTAAATTGAATTATAAGAAACTCCATAGGATTAACATTACACTTGGGTTTTAGTGGTGGTGTGTCAGAAGGGAATGAGTAGAAAGAAAGTCACCTGAAATAAATTTGATTTTTTTAGCAAAAATATACTTACTGATCCTTCGAAACATCGGTGGATATTCGTAAAGAATTTTGGAGTGAAGTATGAACTATGTGGATTTGTATAGGGATCAAATAAACTAACTCATAATTATTCAAATTTATTTACATGAAATATATATTTCATTAATGACATTCTATTTTTTATCTCTTTGTTCATATTATGGATCCCGAAATA
>BMAO01026489.1:0-20178 GCA_019973975.1 Trichonephila clavata
TGGGACGTTAATATTCATTCACTCATTCACGATAATTTTGATTTTTTTTTCCTGTTAAGAATAGATAGTTATATATGAAACACATTTTTTTTTTTTTTGTAAAACACATTATTATTACTGTTGCTAAGTTTAAATCATTAAGATATTTCGAAACTTTTTTTTACTTTATTTTAATTATATTTGCCTTCCCTTCGAAAAAATTCATTAAATAGTTCCAAGTGACATATTTTAAAATGGTTTATACTTTTCGTGTATGCATCATATACTTACAGAGCAAAGGACCGGAAAATTTTAACAGTGTTTACAGGGAAGAATTCTTAATAATGTAGAGGAAATGCATAAGCTTTCATGAAAAGGTTCAAGAAAACAACGAGTCAATGTATTTCTTTAATGAGAATCAAAATTAGTTTTCAAAAAAAGAACAAATGCATTTGACTCTTTTATGCAGTACTTTTGATTTCAAAACAAGTACTGTAAAATCCGGCGTAAAACGCGCACTTTTAACACCAAAAATAAGATAAAAATTTACTGGCGCGCGTTATATGAGGGTATAAAAAGGAGGGCTTAAAAATAAAAAAGAAAGAGATGAGCTAAAAAAATTAGACTTTTACATATTTAGAAATATTGTCTATTTAAAAGAAGTGACATTCTTAATGAACTAATTTAGAAGGTTTAAGTTCTGAAAGTATACTATTTTCGCAAAGAAAATAACTCGAATAAATCGCTTCAAAACATAACAGCATTGTATACGCACATTTCAGTTTTCTTCGTAAAAAAGGGGGTGCGCGTTATACGGCGAATATACCTAAAAATTAAAAATTGCAGCTTGAAAGTATGGGCGCGCGTCATGCGCCGGATTTTACGGTAATTTTATAGGATTTGCAACAATCTTCACGTTGGCATGCCTTTGAGAAAAGAAAATTTTGAATTCATAAGAGCAGAAAATTAAAGAGAGGTCGCACTTTTCTCTTATTTGAAAAAATGAGTCCTCTGAATAAATAAGATTGAGATCCTACGCTTTTCAGTACCATTAATTCAAATCAAATCCACCAAAAATGGCTATTCAAGAAAAGAGAAAACACTTAGTCTCTATAATAAAAAACCATATAGTATTGATTTGAATCTTCTCTACGAGTTAGTATACATGTAATTTGTTCTTCTGTTTGACTTCAGAGAAGCTACAAAAGCTTATAAAATCAAAACACAGTAAATAAAGAGAATCACCTACACAATTACCATTCAAAATTAACTTAACCGTTATTTTCCTGTAGTTCAGTCACTCTTTCTGAAGAGAAAGGTAAAAAATAAAAATTGCATTGATATGCTTCTTATATTATAATGTCATAATGGTAAGCCAAGAAATATATCTTCTTAACGTTGATCCCATCACTCAACAAATTCGGGTTATTTTTTTCAATTACTAAGAGACTTGAATTGTATTATTAAAAAAATTTAACTCTCATCCAATTCTACAAACTATTTTAAGACTCACAAATTATAAATAAATTATATATATATATATGAAATAGACGTTGGCCGTTGACATGATTTCTTTAATAATATGATCGCTGTTGTTGATGGTTTCTTTGGATGATATTGACGAGGCATTCCGGTGATTAATTAAAACTATTTATTCCACATCTTAAGCACATAAAACATTACAGGGACGACACAATATATACGCACACACAAACACAATGCAGCCGGCTACATGTTTACGCAGACAAAATACAGAAGCGAAAAAGGGTTGGTCTCCAGGAATCTCGGTATTTATAGGCTTCTCAAATCACATGATCTGAGTGGGTGGATAGGTGTAGTTTAAAATACTCTCGTTAGGCGGCGGGTTAACTTATTACTAAAACGTTGGTCCTGAAGGGATGGACCATTGGCTATTAAAAGATATTTAAAAGGATTATATTAGTGGGAATTATTACACATATATATATAAATCGCCTGTTATCTTTTCCATTTATTGATTTCACCTGTTTGTTTTTAAAGAATATCACCAAGTTTCAAATATGGATCTGTAAAAATTGTAATAATAAAAAGTACAACATTCAGTCCTGTTAAGAATAGAATTAGAGAGTAGAAAAAATAATAAATGTATCGCTGGAAATTCTAAAAATATTAAAAATCGACCAGAACACATAGTACTGAAATCAGGAGCACATATAATAAAATACCAAGGGAAAAACTGCCTTTACAATAAAACAAAAATTTATTAACAAAAAAATAGAACAAAATGCTTTTTTTAAACACTTGCAGATAATTCAGAAAAGAAAAAAATATTTTATAACTTAATCCGATAAAAGGCCATCAAATATCAATTGTATCGACCAATGTAGTTTAAAAAGGGCCAAAGAAAGAAATAGAAAAAAATTCTCAAAACATTTATCAATTTGATTGAATAACGCCGCAATTTTCAGCTTCACAAGGGATTTTGGCGACAAGTTTCATAATTTCGAATCTCGGTGAAGTGCAAAGACCGCCAACTGAGGCGGCATCACGCTCTCCAGACTTCCACACCAACGTGCGGACTTTGAGCTTCCATAGATTTAGCATGCATCAGCCTCTCGAAACGTCGGGATAAACATGGATGGATTCATGAAAAAAATCAAAATTTCAGATTTTTAAAATCGATGAATGAATTACTGAAGGTAAAAGGCTCAGAAAAATTATTTTAATGAATTTGCGTTGTTTAAACGATTTATGTGTGAAAATGATAATTTATTATTCATCTAAGAACACTGCGGCCTAAAACTGAAAGCACACAAAAATTTTATACATTTAAACGCAAAATATATCTATAAAAACGTTAAAATTGAAGAGAAAAATTATAAATTTATCGTAATAAGGATCTAAATGTTGGTTTATGTTATTCTATAAGTGTATATCATGTGTTTATAGAGATTCTTGTATAGTATAGCAGGATACTTTTATAAATTCTGTTAAATATAACAATCTTATAACATTGTTAAAGTGAGCCAGGAAATAAGTTTTCTAAAGCGTTCAGGAATGTGGAGTGAGTGAGTGAATATTAACGTCGCCATATTCAGTTATAAACGAGGGCTCTTGGCGACGGACCTCGCAATTTTGAACCATGGCCAAGTGTGACAAGAACGACACTTCAGCTCTATGCCACCCTCTTCTCCTAACTTTCACACCGCACAAACAGGAGGACGTTTAAGCCCCTTCGGATTTAATGAGCATCATCCCCTCTACTCTACTCAGAAATGTGGATTTTTATTTCATTTACGAACTTTTTATTTCAATTCACGAAAAAACGTGTTTCTCTTATAGTTTTTTTAAACTATAACTTTTTAAGGAGAAGGTGGCTTACCTTCGAGCTAGTCGGTGAAGGGTCAGGAAAGTCCCTTGTTTTTGGAGTGCGAAGCGTTGGATTGAATTTAGCGTTAAGGAAAGCCATTAGGCACTGTAGGCAACTGCCTAGGGGCCCCGCCACGTTCAGGGGCCCTGTGCTATAGAGAAAAAAAATTGACAATGTTTCTTAAACAGTAAAAATTTAATTCGAAATTTTAATGACGATTGTCTTGCTCTGTACATTACATCGACGCTATTTTAGTACATTTCTGAACGCATTCCAAATTAGATATTAATATTATGGTAGTTAGTTCATATATAACGCAGTAATATAATCGCAAGCAATTTTATCGCGGTAATTTTAACGCCGACTAATCAGATGACTATACAGCAAGAGCAGCTTTTTCTACAACACGCCTGAAGAACGCGCAAAATTCTACGTTTTGAATGCACACTTACTGTTCTGGTACCTACCATAGGTAAGTATATTCTATGGCCAAGCAACCAAAGAGTATGTAAAAATAAGGTTGGCAGTACTGGTTCTTTCGTCGCATGACTGGGGAATTCCCGATCCGCTAAATACATACGTTGTATTGTGTCATAGACAACATTTTTGAAACATTTTTAATGTAATCGTTGAATTTTCACTTCGTGCAATTTGTTTGCGAGTTTTACGGCTGTGAATGAAAAGAGAGTTTTACAGTTTGTGTTTCAAAACTTACGAATTTAGAGCTAAGTATTGGATATTTATTTATAAAGACTGCAGAAGTGCTTCGGGCTTCGAGAAAATCGGTGAAACGACGAGTGAAAATCCGTGTAGTGTAAACTGAAGTTAAAATTACTATACGTAAGTTTTATTATTTTTTACATATTTTATTACCAAATATAGGACTTGACAAATGTGAAGTGCCGTTTTATTATTCAATTATTTACATATTTTCTTTAATTTCAACGTTATCAAATATTATTAGTTTGGGTGTTTATTATTAAGCAGGAAATTCAATATGTTTGAGCTACTAAGGTGAAAATTTCATTTCTGTTTTAAACCGAAAGATTATTTTTTTCAGAAACAAAATGTCGGAGGTACCCGTAAAGAAAAAACACCAAAGTGGTTCAGAAAAACGTAAAAAGCGGCAAGAGCAACAAAATAAGCTTAACGAACAATTGAAGAAGACACAAAACCTTTTCAAACTCGGATTTAGTCGCGAATCAAAGGAACATCAACCTCATGACTCTCCAAGTACGTCTTCTGCCAGCCACACGATGGTAGTAGACCCAGTAGAGGTTCCTTGTTAGCCTTTTGAACAGATTGGCCAGGATCAAGAAACAGCTACGTTAGTCGGTGCAGAGGAAAGTGAGGCCGAGACAGAGGTCATACATCAAAACGTAGTTCATCTAGGGGTAGAATACCAGAATGACATTGGCTTATGGCAAAATATTACCAACGAAATGCAAGATTTTTGGTGTACTAGAGACCCTAACGAATGTCAACACTTTGAGTGTGATTTTTCTGCTTCAAGCCGACAGTACGACGACAGTAAAAGATTTTTTTCTCAGTCTATGTTTTTTCGGAAACACATAAGTGGTGGTAAAATCAAACGGGAGTGGCTCATGTATTCTCCGTCTACTGGAAAAGTATACTGTTTTCCATGTATCCTTTTTGGTGAAGCTCAAAACCGTTCACACTTTCAAACTGGATTTTCTTATTGGAAAAATGCGTTGCACCGAATTCAATCGCATGAGAATAATGCAACTCACCGAGTATGTGTACAGACACTAATTAGTAGACGGCGCATTCACGGACGAATCGACACTTCTTTGGAGGTTACATTTAATAAAGAGAATATTGTGTGTGTGTGGAAGAAAGTTTTAGAAAGAATGGTCTCAGTGATAAAATTTTTAGCATCCCGTGGATTAGCATTTCGTGGTGACAATGAAATTCTCGGTTCTCAACATAGTGGCAACTATTTGGAAATTTTAGAGTTAATCGCTGAGTACGATCCGTTTCTTAATTCGCATTTAGCAAAATATGGTAATGAAGGCAAAGGAAAACAATCGTTTTTGTCTGCAACGATTTGCGAGGAATTTATCGAAATATTGGGAAATAAGGTTTTAAAATATATTGTTAATGAAATCATTGAAGCCAAATATTTCTCAATAAGTGTCGATTCGACACCAGATATATCACACACTGATCAGTAGACTGTAGTGCTGAGATATGTTACGTCGAACGGAGAAGTGGCTGAACGTTTCCTTAAATTTCTTCTCATACAGAACCACAAAGGGGAAGAACTAGCCACCGAGATATTAAATTTTTTAAGCCAATATAACATTGATGTAAGAAATTTGAGAGGTCAGTCTTACGATAATGCGTCGAATATGTCTGGTTGTTACAATGGTCTCCAGGCGCATATTAAGAGAATAAATCACCTCGCACACTACGTTCGCTGTGCAGCGCACTCACTGAATTTGGTTGGAGTACGTGCAGCGGAAAGCTGCGTGGGAGCAATCTCATTCTTCGGATTCGTACAGGCACTATACAACTTTTTTTCGGCATCAACTCATCGCTGGGCAATTATGCTCAAACACCTTGAAAAAGGTGATGAACGCAAGATCCGTCATTGGTTCTGAAAAGAGTATCCGATACAAGATGGTGTGCAAGGGCCGATGCTACTAAGGCTTTGGCAAATGGTTACAACAGTTTTCAGAAAGCTTTGCAGTCTATTGCTGGCGATGAGACTCAGACATCACAAGCGATTCACAGGCGAAATGTCTATTGAATGACTTGGCAAAAAAAGAAAATGCTGTAATGACCGTATTTTGGGCTGCCATACTATATCGGATCAATGGTGTCAGCAAATCTTTACAAAAGAAAACAATTGAACTTCGAGCGGCAGTCGATCTTTTAAAATCGCTTTTAGATTTTTTAATTTCACAGAGAGAATTATTTGACGACTACGAGACTAAGGCAAATGAAAAAACTGATACCAATACAGTGATGAGAATCAGCGTGTGCGAAAAAGGAAAAGGCATCACGATGACGGACCTGCAAAAGAAGTTGTGTTCAGAGGAAAAGAGAAATTAAAAGTTGATACATATTTGCCAGTACTAGACATGCTGTGTACAGAACTGTCGCGGCACCTAGAAGCTTACCGGGAAATAAATGATTTGTTTGGGTTTCTAACAGATTTCTCGACAAAATCCGACGCTGAAATTAGACAGGCTTGCACAAAGTTTAAGGAACATTATTTCGAGGACACTGAGCCTGAGTTTATAGACGAAATGGTGCAGTATAAATACTTTATCTTACAATTAGAAGACGCCGGAAAAAAAATTGTGCCTGCCGAAGAGTCTTACAAACTGATTATTGGTAACATGGCACAATCAACTTTCCGAATGTAATGACAGCTTTGCAAATATATAGAAGTCTAATGATTACAAACGCCACTGGTGAACGAAACTTTTCCAAATTGAAATTAATTAAAAACTGTCTTCGTTCAACTATGTCTCAAAACCGTTTAAATTCATTGGCCATAATGGCAATTGAAAATGATGTATTGGAAAAGGTTAACTTTCAGGATGTCTTGAACGATTTTGTAACAAAAAAAGTTAGAAGAGTTAATATTTAAGCTTATTGTATGATTTTTTTTAAATGCATATATTAATTACTTATATTCTTTTCGTTTTATTCAATATTTTTATTGAATAATGTGATAATATACCTATGTAGTAAAAAACAGCGTAATTATGAATAAAGTGTTGTGTTAGCGAAAAAATATATTACATGCATAAGCCGGCCCTGAGGAAAGCGAGTCCCTTTGGTTTTAGACCGACGCACAGGGCGTAGTCTACCGTACCAAGAAGATTGTTTCTTGGGAGTTTTTTTATACGACGGACTGTGTTTGGTTGAATGTATTGAGAAGCGAGATAATTTGTAAGTCATAAGTGTTGCAAGTCAATATTTTGACATTGATGTTGCGCTATCTTTTAAACGAAAATCAAAAACGCTAGTCCTGAAAAAATCTCGACATACACGACACAGCAATCCTCACAGACATTCTTTATTATTTTCTTTCACTTGAGCGCATATCTGGTGGCCGCTGTAGCCAGGTGGTCAAGGTATCAGATCATGGCAAGCATGTCATGAGTTCGAGCCCAGTACCACTTAAGACCCTCCGTATAGGGAACCGATGCACGTTAAATCTGTCGAGAGCTCAAACGTCCTCCCGTTGGTGTGGTATGGCAGTTAGGAGAGGGATACCAGCTCAGGTGTCGTCCTCGTCACTTGACCATGGTTCAAAATTACGAGGTCCGTCGCCAAAAGCCCTCGTGTAGCTAAAACAGTGCGACGTTAATCTTCACTCACTCAGCGCATATCTAAAAAAAAGCACAAACTTAGGCTCCGCTTTGGTCAGGCGTATTGATAAGTTAAATATCAAGCGTTAAACAACACGGAATACAATCAGATTGAATAAATATGCTGAAAATATAGTCTAGAAATAAAATGAAATGAATCCAGAAATAATTTTGCTAGAGCTGAATACTATAAATTCCAAATGAAAAAAAAAATCAAGAGACAGAATAAGCTGGTTTGGCATACTGCCAAGTTTGAATTTCAGGATATCTATTCTAACCGAGGGGGGTGGCCGCAGTAGCCAAGTGGTCTAGGCATCGGATCGTGGCTAGCGTGTCATGATTTCGATCCCAGTACCACTGAAGACCCGCTGTGTAGGGGAGCGATGCATGTTAAATCTGTGGAGAGCTCAAACGTCCTCCCGTTGGTGTGGTGTGGTAGTTAGGAGAGGGAGGTGCCAGCTCAGGTGTCGTCCGCGTCACTTGACCATGGCTCAAAATTACGCGGACCGTCCCCAAAAGCCCTCGTGTAGTTGAACAGTGGGATGTTTTCTTCTCTCACTCACCGAGGGGAGAAAATTTTGCTTCTCACTTTGATAAAAATACAACTGCGCAGGCGTAGCAATTGCTGATGCAATACTAAAAACGGGGAAGTCCCGAACTAGGTGGATTTAAGTAGTCAAAGCGTTTATTCAATGTGGTGATGGCACTGCGGGTTACTCAGAACGTTCGCAAGTTAGGCTTGCCTACCCTTGACTATGATATCAAAAGCACTTGCACCTTCCTGTGAAAAATTGAAAATTTCAACTTCCTGTGGTTGAAAAATTCTCAATACATTGAAAGTCCGGTGTTTGTGGTGGATGGATTAGGAAATACCGAGTGGGTGATGTGTTTGTATCCCAGGGGACAAAAGCGTGTGGGTTTTATAGGATTCTTCCTGCGCAGAAAAGATGATGGTAATAATACAGATGATATCGATGTCTATTTTGAACTAGCATTTCTTTCAGAAAGTTGTAACACCCTCTCCAGATATCGGGGCAATCTGCGTACATTCGGAAAATACGAATCTCGGGGATCTTTATCTTTCTGTAACCAAGAAGAGGCGTTTGTTACGAAGAAATCAGAATACCTTCCATTCAATACTTTGACTGCACGATGCAAAATCTGGGGATCAGACCGGAAAGTTGCAGTGGACCAATTCGTGGCAGAAACCCGTGTTGCAGTCCAGCGGAGATCCTTCATTTGGGAAGTAGAGAAATTCAGCACCATCGGATCCAACGACACAAAACATTTAGTGATTAGATCCACTACAAATAAAGTTCTGATGACATTCGATCTGTATTTGACTGGTGGACAGTTGGACGAAGAAAAAATCGAAATAGGTATCCATATTTTCGATCCGAATACAAAGTATCTTGTTTTCAAAACATTCGTATCAGATTATGAAGGACAATTTAGTAACTGTGGGGTGAAAGAATTTGTATGGGAAGGGTGCGAGAGAAAAGAGACTCTAACTTTGCTCCTCTCGAAAAAACAGTTACAGAGTATTGAGCATTATAAAGCAAAATATTTGAAGAATGATGCGAGTACTGCGAGTGTATCTTCTCAACTGGAATGGCTTCTGAAACGATTGAGTCTGTGGATTCTGGGATAGCTTCTCTTAAGACTGATTCACTAGCTATACTAAAAGCTAGAGGTCTTTTCACTGATGACGAAGAAAGTGTGGATGGACTTTCGACTCATGACGAAGAAAGTGTGGATGGACTTTCGACTCCTGACGAAGAAAGTGTGGATGGACTTTCGACTAATGATGCAGTTAGTCTAAGAGAAGATATCGGATCTTTGTGCTGCCATAATGTCCTCTCCGATATGAAGCTCCGGACAAACACCGACACGATTCCTGTTCACACGCAGATTCTTGGTGCCAGATCCTCAGTGTTCAGAGCCATATTCGCCAGCGACATGAAGGAGAAGACCCAGGGATGCGTCGATGTAACCGATCTGGACGACGATACGATGCGGAAAATGCTCTTGTATATGTACACCGACAAAGTGGAGGACTTGCAGTGGGAGAGTGCCTCTCAATTGTACGCGGCTTCTGACAAGTACAATATATCATCTTTGAGGATCAAGTGCAGTGCCATCCTGAAAGCCAAGCTGTCACTAATAAATGCCTGCCGAATATTGAGTCTCGCAGATTTGCACCAGGATGAAGTGTTAAAAAAGACTGTGCAGGAATATATTATTCAAAAGAAAACTATTTTCAGTTCCGAGGAATGGAAAAGTCTAATGGACGCTAATCTTCGATTAGCTGCGGAGACAATGCATCTGAACTGGAATAAAGATTAAATTGAACTTCAATCAATATCTAAGTAAGTTAAATTCAGCTAAATTGCAAAATCTTGCGCTGGTTTTCCCGATTTATTTTTTGAGTTAAATGTATAACGAGTTATTGTTAGATCTCCGAGATAAATTTTTTTATATTAATCTAGTAAGAGATAAACCTTTCTTATTTATAGGATAAGATTTTTGTGTTACATTTTCATGTGATAAAGAACTGTATTAGACTAAATGCTTTTTTAAATTCCGTAGTTATTTTGCTGCTTTGTATTTAAAGTAATTATGATGATTGGAACCTTAATTATTAGTAGCTACTTTTTGGGTATACTTGTATAATACTGAGTGTTTTGTGTGTGTATATATGTGTGTGATTAGAACTTTGTATTAATAAAAATGTGTCCACTAATTATTTCAGATAATTTATTTTAATTAAGTGATAACAAAGTGTTTCTTTTTCACAATATACTTTTCTATTCGGTTAAAATTTAGAATTGTAGTGAATTGAATGTAGTTATTTTCTTTAAGAATAAAATTAGTGTGTCAACACAAAGTCTTGGAATTAACTCTAAGCGTTAAATTTCAAAGCTTTAATGTTTCAATATTTTATAACTCGAATATTGTTCTGTTTGAAAAACACTGTTTCATTAAAACTATCGCGAGACGATTACAGTAAATGTTCTCGGTGCATCTATTAATTCCATTTTAAGAACTCTTTCTGTGTTTATCGGTTTTTTGTCGTAATTATGACTGTTTATGTTGAAAATATGAATTCCAACACCCCCCCCCCCACCCCCGTCCTTCCTTCGAGAACAAATCCTCCCTCGTACTTTTAGATAAAAGTTGGGTTTCTTCCTTGAAATATTTATCATTTTTGAGTTTTTGTTCATACTTCTGTGTATGATTACTTCATTCCACATTCATTGTTGTACTTTTCGATATGTTTGCTTCTTCACATTGTAACTTCATATAAGTGTGTAGTGAATTATGAACCAGGTGGTCTGAATGGGTGGAGTGGAGTTGACACCACCCTCAGACCCCGTGGGGTCTGTCTCGATAGAAACCATATGTAACGGATTCTGTCTGTCTTGAACTGGGCTTCGTCATAACTAGAGGTGCTGTTGTTTACTCGTATATTTTAAGTTTTGTTCTTGGACAGGTGCCGTTATTTACTAGGATTTTTATCTCGAATATTAGAATTTATCCTCTCTAAGTAATTCAGTCTAATAATTTGTTGAAGATTGTTAAGTTTATCTTTGAAAGTTATTGTTACCAAAAAATTCAGGAAAAAGACGAATTCTAGGACTCCAGATTATTATTTTATAACACCACACACACGCAACAGTATATTTAATTCAAAGCGAATTCCTCTCAAAAATATTGTTTTGTTAAACCGAATAAAGAGTTTCTGAAGCGATTCGTAGGTGCTATATATTGATATTAAACACCATTATGCTTATCACAATATAATACACCTACCGCCAGTGATATTATACACGCATACTGAAAGTTAAGTTACAAAGTTGTGTGATTATTGAAAAAAATTGAGTCAGTATAAATTTTGAGTAACATAGGCACTTTTGTTATTCTAAGTGAGATTTGTTTCAGATGGTTGATATTTCTTATTAATAAATATATATTTTTAATCAATGTGGAATTTTAGGATAAACTTAATTTATTAAATACTTGTGAAGTAATGAAACCCTCTCTCTTTGACATCATATCTGAAGTACAATCTCATGTCACCAGACTATTGTTTGATTGATCAGTTACGGGGGGCTTTTTAGCAACATGAGGTTTAATATCTGTGTATTCTGTAATTCTGGACTTTCATCGAGTGACGAGGACAACACCTGACCTAGTGCATCTCTTTCCAAACTTATACACCACTTTGATGAAGAACTCATTGAGATTCCAGATTCTTTTACAAAATATCTGCATACTAAATAAAATGATTGCATTTATAAGATTTTTCCCATGAGCGCAATTAATATTTTTATTCAATTTTTTTTTTTTAGTTGTTAATTCGCATCTTGAATGGAATCGTATACGAATAACATGCATAACAAATAGCACACAACTTCAGTGCTTTTAGGGAAAATTAAGTTAAGATTTTAACACCGTAGATGTTTTGATAAGTATTTTTATACTTAACATGAATGCATTATAATGTATACAAATTACTGTGTATTCTTTTGCACTGTTAACACTAAAAATATGTTGGAAATCTTACGGATGAGCGTTTTATGTCGGATATAAAAACGATAGCTTTTTAAATTAATAAAGAAAAGATGTGTATAAATAATGATTTCTGCTTTTCTCTTTAATTTTGTCTGTTTAAAACATAGGTTCCCAAACTTTTTTGTCTCGTAGACCCCTTGCCATGTTTTTAGGTTTGGGGTAGACCCCTGCTTAATTAATACTGAATTTTTGCTAAGTTATCAACTTAAATGTCTTTTTGACAGTTGGTGCTACTACTCATACTTTAAAAGAGTTATATAAATTTCTAACTTTAATGAAGTATAGTGCTTAAAATTTAAAAAGCACATGTGAATTAATTAAAATAAAACTTTAAATAAAACTTTTAAATAAACTAACTGTAGGAGAGATGGATCTCTAGCACTACAATATCAAATTTTCAGCAATTGGAATCAATCTTGTCTAGTTTAACCGTAATTTTCCTCTGTTAGTATCCAGTTTTTTTCTTCTGAGATTGGAAACTGCACTGAAACTTTTTCACACTAGAAAAAGCAATGAAAAACTTTCTCACGATATTCCATAAGTCGGACAAATCACAGGTTTGACTTTTTAAAGCCAAAATTGCTGCATCCGTTTCTAAACTAAGATCGTAGTTAGTGCTTATTACGATCAGTTCCTATTGTAATGTGACATTTTTTTTTCAATATGACCATATACATTCATTGCCTACTGTGTATTGCCATAGTCAAAACATTATCAAACCTGGTTTCAAGATCTGAATAAAAAACATTTAAATACTGACCGTAGGATAAAACGTTCTGACAGATTGCCTATGACAAACTTAGAAAATTCGGGACCTCCAGTATTATACTTCTTTAGCTTAACTCAAGAAAAAAAAATTTGAAATGATTCTTGCTTTAATAAAATTTATGCTGTCACCCTGTAAATGCAAATTAACCTCATTAAATTTAGTAAATAAATCTGTTAAATATAGGTAAAATTTGGTTTCCACTTGATTATAATTTTTAAAAAATTAAAGTCACGGTCTAGTTTAATGAGAATCACTATCATAGACCCCACATACACCGCATAGACCCCGAAATTAATTTTTCGCAGACGTAGACCCCTTGGAAGTCGTCATAGACCCCTGGGGGTCTATATAGACCACTTTGGGAAACACTGGTTTAAAAGAAACAACATACTTACGAACTCTTTTATTATGGTGAAACGTGGTCCTGTATATATATGGGTCTTCCGTTATAGCTTCGGGCACATCTCCGAATTTTGTTTCATCATTTCACTATCACCGATATACTTATCCAAAACTTAATCATCATTTTAATTTCTATCTAGATCGTTTCATACAAGTGATAACTTCTTTAGGCGCGTTTTGCTGAAGAGTGAACTTAAATGAAGCATCAGTTTCGGGTGTGCTACGTTTATTCGGTTTTTTTCGGCTGTAGTCGGAAATCGTGCTTGTGTCGCTTGGTTTTGATTTGAAAACTTTTTAGGCGCGTGTTGTTTAATAAGAGTAAAAATGTCATGCACACTTTTTTCCAGTGAAATTTAGTTTTCTGTCTGTAAATATTAGTGTCAAGCAGGCCACTTCCACTCAACTTTGAGTGAGTGAATAAGAGAAGGGGAAAATAATTGAAAAAAAAGTATTATTCTTATGTAGGAAATCGAAAGAGGGGTTGGTAGTAATTACAATAATATTTCAAAGTTTGTTATCAAGTTGACACTCTCCGTTGAGAGCCAGGATTATCTAGTAAAGGTGAGTGTTTGATTTTTCCGTTGAACATTGTTAATGATCAGTAATATTTAGAAATGTTGCAGAAGTTGACTTAGTACATGAATCGCCTGAAATCATTGAACTATAAAAATACTTTTGAAATCCTCAATTTATAAAAGATCAAGAATTTGGGTACTTACTTATTATCGAATCCTATTGGCGACATTACATGAAACGAAACGCACGATTGCCAATTTAGCGCGTACGACACATGCGAAATCGGAGTTGCCAACTTGGCGAGTTATTTTGAACTTTGTCATTGTTGCAATAGTACGCAAGTACCATTATGTAAATACTAGCTGTTACCCGCCCGCTTCGCTGGGTATTTCATGACTATTTATAAATTTTTGCTGGTTATATATATGAATAAATTATTGATATTTAAGTCCTCATTAAGAATTCGATTGTATTGAAAAATATACGCCCCTTACGTCCTATCAACGCCACTTGGGGCTCTGTTTTCACGAAACGCATTTTGTGGCGTATCTCTATTCTATGAGAGGAATCTGCTTACCAAATTTCAAGACTGTGCAACTAATAGTTTAAAAATTGGAATAATTATTTATATCTCCCCTTAACCCCCCGCAACACCCCTTGTAGGTCATTTCCCCAAAAACCATTTTGTAGTGGATATTTACTCCATGAAAGAAACATGTCTACCAATTTTCAAGCAGGTTGGTCAAGTAGTTTAAAAACGAAAATATTTATCTATTACGCCCCTTAACTCCCCCCCGCAACGCCACTTGGGGGTTATTTTCCCCAAAACCATCTTGTATCTGATCTCTACTCTATGAAAGGAATCTATTTATCAAATTTAAAGACTGTGCGTCTAATAGTTTAAAAATGCAAATAATTATCTATAACGCCCCTAAGCCCCCGCAATGTCACTTGGGGGTTGATTTTCACCAAACTCATTCTGCAGCAGATCTCTACTCTATGGAAGGAATCTGCTTACCCAATTTCAAGATTGTACGTTGAATAGTTTAAAAATGGAAACAATTACTTATAACGCCCTTCAACCCCCCGTAACGCCCCTTGCGGTTCGAATTTCACAAAATCCGTTCTTAGCGGATCTCTACTCTATGAAAGGAACATGTCTACCAAATTTCAAGTCTGTAAGTTGAATAGTTCCGGAGATATCGTGATTAGTCAGTCAGTCGCTTTCTTTTATATATATAGATATAAATTGTTGATATCTAAGTCGTAATTCGATTGTATTAAAAATATACTTGTCGTCTCTTGATAAAAAAAGAAAGGGCAGAACTTCTCGAATTTGTATTTTCTAAATTTTCTAAAATTGAAGTATAGAATGTTTGCGCTTTCGTAACCCAATAACCAAGTGGATTCCCGCAAAACCAATTTTCGGTGGATCTCTACTCTGGAAATTGAACATGCAAGCCAAATTTCAAGTCTAAATCTAACAGGGGGAAAAAACGAAATTTTTACTATTCCCCCCCCCCCCTGTAATCCCGTTGAGAGTCGTTTTCCAAAATAACCATTCTTAGCTGATTTCAATTCAACAAAAGAAAAATGCAATCCAAATTCCATTATTATAGTCCTTGTAGTTCGCAAAAAGGATTTTTTTTTTGTCAATACTCCCCAGTAACCGCTTGCTCCCCCCAGAGTTGATTCCCTTCAAATTCCTACTCTACGAAAGAAATCTGCTTATCAAATTTCAAGACTGTACGTTTAACAGTTTAAAAATGGGGATAATTATCTTTAACGCCCCTTGAGCCCCCCACAACGCCACTTGGGGATCTGTTTTCACAAAACCCATTTTGTAGGGGAACTGTACTCTATGAAAGGAATCTGCTTACCAAATTTGAAGACTTTGCTTCTAATAAATTAAAAATGGAAAAAAATTACCTATAACGCCCTTTCCCGCAACACTATCTAGGGGTCGATTTTCACAAAACATGGATCTTTAATCCATGAAAGGCTTCTGATTATTATATTTCAAGACTATACGACCAGTAGTTTAAAAATAAAAATAATTATCTATAACGTACCTTAATGCCCCGCAACGCAACTTGGGGGACTATTTTCCCAAAACCCATCTTGTAGCTGATATCTACTCTATGTGAAAGGAATGTTTTTATCAAATATAAAGTCTGCGTCTCATAGCTTAAAAATGGAAATAATTATCTATAACGGCTCCTAAAGCCCCGCAACGCCACTTGGGGGTCAATTTTCACCGAACTCAATTTGTAGGGGATCTCTACTTTATAAAAGGAATCTGTTTACCTAATTTCAAGATTGTACGTCGAGTAGTTTAAAAATGGAAACAATTATTTATAACGCCCTTAACTCCCCGTACGCTACTTGCGGTTCGAATTTCTCAAAATCCGTTCTTAGCTGATCTCTACTTCATGAAAGGAACATGTCTACCAAATTTCAAGTCTGTAGGTTGAATAGTTCCGGAGATATCGTGATTAGTCAGTCAGTCAGTGAGTGAGTCGCTTTTCTCCTTTATATATATAGATAATCTACATAAGTAATTCATAAATTCATAATTTTTAAATAATTAGACTAATTGACATTTAAATCGTATACTAAAAAATGCATAAATATTTAAAGATTGCCCTTTACAGAAAATGAACACAATAAACAATTTCACCGATGAATGGGCCCGAATAAGGATTGCAATACCCGAATACCGGTATTTTGAGCCATTTGTACAATTTTGTAATACCGGTATTCACAAGCTCAAATACCGGTTTTTCAGTATTTACTAGAAATTTTTAAATTGTCTCCACTATATCTTCAGAGATCGCTAATCTAGCAAAACAATACACGTTTTTGTTTTTATGTCTCCCTAACGGGCGAAATTAATTAAACTGTGAATATAAAATTGCATCGTACAATCAAGAGAAGTCATAAAATATAGGAATTATCCAAAGAGGTGGGACAAAACTATATTCTATTACAGCTCAGAGCAATATTACACACGCGCAGGATTCGTTATCTGATATTCGTATCTGTGAAAATAAGGCTGTAGTTGTGAAGAAAGTGCGTAATATTTCGATATTTTTAAATTGAGGAGTTTGTTATTCGCATTGTATTTGCATATCATGATTTTATAAATGAAAAAGAAAAGATTCCAAATTCAAATTTGATCAAGTTTATATTACGTTTTCTTAAAATTTTTTACCCACAAACCTTATTCACATTCAGAAGTATTCATTACAATTTAGATGATAATGTCGATAGTGTGAAAGGAATTATCTCTTGAACAAAAATTAGAATTAGCGTAATTAAAAAAAAATTCAAAGAAACCAAAATACGATACAGAAATCAGCTATATCCAAAACCATCCACGAGAAATCGATTTATTTGAAGATGAGAGATTTAGAGGTAAATAACTGGAAAAAGTATATATTGCGTATTTTGCTAACAATACCACCAACTAGCGTAGATGCTGAAAGAGCGTTTTCTGCATCTAATGTACATAATTACAGCTGGTAATTTTTGCACATAATTATGACCCGTTCTGAATGGCAGTACAATTCATGCATTATGTTTTTTTAGATCACATTTCAAAAATTTGCAATAGTACCACAGACTGAATAGTGATATTTACACTTTTTTTGTGGTTTAAATAGATGTACCTTTTTTTGTGATTATTTATATACTGTTACAATTTAAAAATTACAAACTAATTTTTTGCGATATTTACACTCTAATAAAACTGGCAAATAAAACAAGGAAACCCCTTGTATTTCTTTCTTTCCTAACATTTCTGCTATACCTGTATAAAAACCGTGTTGAACTTTTGGTCCGATATTACAATCCCTAAGTACGAATAAAGAACTACTAAAGGCCCGTAGGCGAATATGTCGTAAAAGAAAACATAGTACATCCGAACAATTGGGTACTCTTGCCCAGAATAAAAATCAGAAGTTTTATTCTGGGCATCTTCTATCATGTGGTCAGAAGCACACACAAAAGGACTATTTAATTATGTTGAGATTTATTTTCAGAGCATTGTTACGCACATTTCAATTTTCTTCGTAAAAAAAGAGGGTGCGCGTGATACGGCGCATATACCTAAAAATTAAAAATGGCAGCTTGAAAGTATGGGTCCGCTTTATACGCCGGATTTTACGGTAATTCCAAAACTATTCACGTAAAAATTAAAATAATTGTACAATGAGTAAAAATAGTTCAGATAAAACCAATCAACATCATTTTCGTACTACTTCCAAACAAAAATTTTGAATTCGCATTTCATAATCAGGGCATTTTTCCCCCCAAATCGGAACTTTAAAAATATAAACTCTACAGTTTTAGCCAAGGAAAAATACAACTCCCCCCCCCCCAAAAAAAACAACTTAATCATTATAAAAAATAGATATATTTTAGCATAATTTTTGTAACTTTATATCATATTCAATTTCAAAAACAAAAACAAAAAACATTTTTACTTTGAAAGTTGGTTTGACGATAATTTTCTTTCAACCGAACTTGCACAGAAATAAGGTTTGCCTTCAATTATTATTTATCTTATGATGTCCCTTTTTTTATTTATATGGGCAAGCTATAAAAACATGAATATTTTGATTTTTTTTAATATTAAATTATAATTTTTTTTACAAAAATTGTCATTAAACTTGTATTGATTTTCTCTTTAGTTTAAATAAATTAATATCAAGGTAAAATAGCCGATTAATTGCTTTGAAAATTGTTTTTTGTTCAATTCAGTAATATTGATATGAATTAATAGGTTTTGTTATTAGACATTTAGTATAAAAACAAAGAATTATGGAAGTTTTCACATCAGCAACTTATATATACACAATAAATTAACAATACTAATATTCTCAACATATATTAAACATTTGTGTTCTATTTCTGTGTCCTATATATAGAGAACTTTTTTTAAATTGTTACAATTTTTTTCTTTAATGTTTTGTTTTTCCTCGTATAGTATTTTAGAATAATTACTCTGACGATTTGAAATAACATTAGATAAAAAATGAGAACAAAAAAGTACCGTACAATCCAGCGTGTAACGCGTACTTTTAACTCAAAAAATAAGATCGATTTTCACGGGTGTGCGTTGTACGCCAGATATGAAAATGATAACTTTAAAAATCAAAAAATAGATTAACCTAGGAAAAAATTAGACATCTACATTTATCGAAATACTGTTTATTTAAAAGAAATAACTTACCATATGAATTTAAAAGATTGCAGTTCTAAAAGTATAGTATTTTATTCAAAAGCCTGGGATAATACCTCGAATAAATTATATCAAAACATAAGAACATTAATCACCTACATTTCTGGGTTTTCGTAAAAAACTGGGTGCGCGTTATACGGCAAATAGATCTAAAAATTAAAAAAATCAGTTTGAAAGTTTTGATGTGTGGGGGCTATACGCCGGATTTTTCAGTAAGTAATTTTTATTTAAGGTTCCAGTTGATGCGAGTAAGAATAAAAAAAAATTTTTTTTTTCCTTTCAAATATTTTTTAGAAATATTGCAACACACAAACCATTCCGAAGAAGTTGTCTCATACCAGTTGTTTTATCAGGATTTCCCCACAAAATTACAATCAATAATAAGAAAAAAATAATAATGCTTGTGTGTGTTTGTGTGTGTGTTACATACAAAAGATTTAATATTTTTTTGGTTAAAACCTTACCACTTGGTGAAATTTTGCTTTGGTGTACTTTCTGGATATGTAATTTGTCTCCTTTGCGTGTATGCATTAATTGATGATTGGAAATCAACGAAATAATAATAATATAGATCGTATTGTTCCTTGCAATATAGGACTGAGAAAATCTTTAAGCACTATTAAAAAAATGAGTTGGATTTTATTTTCAAATTCTTTGCTTATATAATTTTGAAGTGTGGAATTTTAGATTCTTCGAAAATAAAATGTCTGTGGAAAAATAAAATGTGCCGTAGTACTGAAATATTTGAGATATGAACAATGTTAAAGCTGATGCTTACTGCAAAATTTTAAGTGTTTATTTGAATACGTGTGTGAATAAAATCTCTCTCTCTCTCTCTCTCTATATATATCTAACATATAAAATTCTCCTGTCACACAATGTTTGTAGCCGAACTCTCCGAACGACTAGAACCAAATCTTATGAAATTTTTGTGCGTATATTCAGTTGGTCTGAGAATAGGACGTAAACTATTTTTCATTTCAATATTGCAATT
>BMAO01026490.1:0-16799 GCA_019973975.1 Trichonephila clavata
TATACACCCCTTCACTTGGAAACAAACTGACCTAATATTCTGCGCAGATGTTTACCAAATCACACAGCTGAAATTCCTCAAATATCCTTCACCTTGGATTTTCCGTCACTTTTGGCCTCGCACGAAGCAACTTTTGGCCTCGCACGAACAACTGTGAGCATTGCACTGTTCGAAAACGTATCCGGACTTTGGTTCGGATATTTGACGCTTCGGATAATAAACGTTCGGATAAACGACATTCTACTGTAATTAATAAAAATCAATTGATTAAAACAATTATTCAAAGAATTACAAATACAGTCACGTTGGTATCATTTTTGCCACTAGCGACCATTTTGGCGACTTGTGTGAAAAGTTGACAAAGGTTTTTGTTTCTCACATTTTAAGCATTCATGAGCTGAAATTTTCTACACTATTGTTTTGGGTAACAGTACGATAATTTAACTTAATAATTAACATTATTTACTGAAATGAATTTTTACAGAATTACTCATACAGCCATGTGACTTCCTTTTTAGCGACTTGGTCAAACTTAAAAGATTTTTTTTCTCACGTTTCAAAGCATTCAGTTGAACTGAAATTTTATTTACACGATTGTTTTGGATGACAATGCGATACTTTAATGATAATTAATAAAAATTAGTTGCCACTTAATGTTGTGATTATGTCATATGTATATACATTTATATTAATTGTAACTATTTAATAAAAAGTAACTATAATAATTTTTTGTTGTTT
Organism: Trichonephila clavata; assembly: GCA_019973975.1. NCBI lineage: Eukaryota > Metazoa > Arthropoda > Arachnida > Araneae > Nephilidae > Trichonephila > Trichonephila clavata. The sequence goes on from BMAO01026490.1 coordinate 739, forward strand.
GATCTAAGTAGGAATTGACTTAAATATTTTATGTTACTTGTTTTATTATTTACTGACTACAAAAAAAGGATGCTAGAAAACCATGGTGTTATAAATGATTTAATTGCTAAAAAATGAATATAAAAGAAATGTCATTCGTAGATAAATTCAGACACAAAACAGAACCGATATGTCAAAAAATATTCACGATTATGTTCTTTAATACTAAAAAATTTGAAAAATATTTAACATAAATATTTTCAGTAAAAATATATGTTGTGCTCTTCACGTCAAGATTATAATATAGCTTCAAGGAAAATTATTTTTAGAAGTTTTTTCTAAAATTAAAGATTTCGGTAGAGGTATTCCTTGAACGGAACATGAAAATGCGTCACAATTTCGGTGCATCATAATTTTTTTTAAAAAAAAGAATGTTACTTTAAGATTTTTTTTAATTCAGAAAAAGAACAAAACACTAAAATCAGAAGTCAATTCCCTTAAAAGCGTGCAAAATAGATCAATGTATCCGGCAGATGGTCACTGGCAAACAAAGTGGCAAAAGCATTAAACAGAAATCAGACCCAGAGATATAAAAGGCTGTTTAAAAGAGAAGAAAATAAGATGTGAGTAAAAATTACGAAATATATTTCATTCAGTCAGATTTATAAGTTCTTTCAAATCTTATGTGGCATTTATGTATTAAATGCTAGTTTGATATCATGGGTCTACTCGCCAAGTTGTTTATATCGCCAAGATGGGCGAACATTACAATATCGTCACCTTGATATTTTTATCATTGCAATTGGTTACCATGGGATAACGTATATAAGAGTTAATTTGTATTGGTTTTTTCCAGTGGTAACCCTATTAATTTCAGACGATTATATCATTGATTCTTTAAAAATTTAACCATTTTAAATTGCATTGTTTCTTAAAGCCCTCTGCTTCAGTCTTCTGTTGTATTTTGTGCTATTTTCGAACATAAATATTTCTAATATCATGGGTGAGTACCAGGCTATTTTTTCATTAAAAAAAGTGTGAGTTCTGAGCTTTCAATTATTGCTATAAATCGTATATTTTCACTTTATTTTACTTTTAAAATACTTTTTTGAACTTTCCTTGTTCGATGAATTCATTGAAGGAACTTGCAGTTTATGGAATATTGCAAATTTTCGAACTTTTTAATTGATATTTATTATTAATTTAATATATATTGTATGATTATTTTTTATTAATATGTAATATAAAAGTGCAATTATTATTATATGTAACAATCATATAATTTCATTATTATAATAATTTTTTATAAATTATTACATATTATGTTATTTATTTATAATTATTATTATGTTATTTATTTATATTATATTATGTTATTTATTTATATTATTATTCATGCTATTTTATTTATAATTATTTTTATGTTATTTATTTATAATTATAATTTTGTTACTTTTTTATAATTGTTTATGTTATATGATACTCTTATATATAATTTTTGTTATATTACAATATGATTATTATATTCTTTTTTTAATTACTATTAAATGCATTATATTATTATTATTATATAAAATAATTATTATTACATAATGTTATATGAATATTATATATAACAATTACTATAAACTTTAATTATTATATATCGCATAATATTACTCTTAGTAAATATAATTTTTTTTGGATATTCATTATTTATTGATCTTGCTTGTTCTCAATCTTTTCTTATATTCTTCATTTGAAATAGATTACACTGTATTGCAAAACAGTTCTTTAAAATAATTATTTTCCTTACGATTTCTACCGCTAGGCCGCCATCTTGGATTCCATCCAACGACATGCGCTGTTTGGCGTTATCTTTTATCGCACTAAGCAGCGTTGGTGCGTAGACCCATGATATCAAATTAGTTCCATGTATTAACCCAATACCTGCATGCTAAAAATCAATCACCAAAAATTTTACAAAGTATGGCAATCTTATTGATGCCATCCTTAGCATTTTACGGCACAAATAAAAATTTGTTGATATTCGCCGAAGGTCGCCAATGGTATAGAGTTAATACGTAAGTATTATTAATGCTTCGCCTACAATAATATTACATTTTTTTATAGTTGAAATGGTAATGATCTAATTCAAATTTTGCTGCTATAAACGGAAAATGGTATGCAATGTTAACGTGGTAGCGATCATTTAAATTTTTTAATAAATCTGAAATTCATTAAAAAATAGTTCTATCATTTAATGCTGGGGAATCTTTTGTCTGTGATAAAAAAAAAATATACAAATAATTTGAGTCATATTCTTGAACATCAGACAAAAACAACCCATAAAGAATTGATATTTTTTTGCATCACAAAAGTTGGTTCTTCTAAAATTGAAATAGACTCTCCGATATGGTAAAATAGTACAATCTCCAAAAACAAAAACTGGAACGCCAATACTTTTTTCGTGTTCAAGCGAGCTTAGCTCTCGGAGACTTCCGTGAACAATATGTTTAAGTAATAAAGAATGATTTACTTAAATTGACCGCTAAAGTGATTGCTTCGATTTGTGATGCATCTCGGTATATCAGAGTTTGCCCGTATGTGATTTATAAGATTTTATTAATTGTTTTTAATCTTGAACAGGAAAAGAAATTTAGACGCAAAACCCTTGTCAAGATAGAGCTTCCGGAAGGACAACTGAATCTGCTACTCCAGGCAAATTGAAGAAAGTTATCCTGCACATTCCCGACGCAAAAAGTAAACAACCCAGGGAATTCTTTTGCAAAATTTCTGATCCCCAAAATGAAATAAAGGTAAGCAAGTTGTAAATTACAAATAATAAAAAGCCAAGCATAAAATTTTTAAATCATCGCAGTATTATAACAACTACTTAAGGCGAATTTTAATTTCTTTCTCTATGAAAAATATGGAAAAAATCTTATTTAAAACAATTAAGGACCATTGTTTTGGCTCATGATAGCTCTATTTAAATTAAAAAAACTCATACTGAAGAACACAGTGGACTGTTGTTGTATCTATGTCTCTTTATTCCCAAAGCCCATGGCCATCTCGTCCCGCTCTCGACTCCCACGTCTTAGCGTGGGCACGCCCAAACGCTCATCATATTTTCACTTCTCTAAATTTGTGAAGCGATCACAGCTCTTACAAGTGGCGAGGCACTCAACAACCATTATGTGAAATATGAGGGCTTTAAAATATTCTTCTTCGATGTTTCTTTATGAATGAGAAAAATCAGAATAACATTTCGATAAAATGTATATAAATAACTGTCGATTTAAGATTTAATGACCGCCAGTGGCGTAACGTACCCTCTCACGGGGGAAGGATTCTAGGGACTCAAAGCTGACTGACTTCAAGTAGGGCTTGGAGTCCAAATTGGCTTTGCGGGGGGGGGGATACTCTCCGTTACGCCATTGATAACCATAATTACATGTGCTAAGCTAACCACCCAAATAAATCTTTAAATCCAATACATCATATTTTTATGTGATCATATAAATATATATGATGCATTTTTATGATATAGTAGATTCTCGATTATCTAAAATGAAAAGGAAATCTTTGATAACAAAAATCTTAGTTAAAATGCTATACATGTTAGGCCGTGGTAGGTCGTGGGTAGTCTAGTGGTCAGAGCATCGGACTCCAGACCGGAAGGCCTGGGTTCGATTCCCGATGCCACCAAATGCCCGCCGAGTATAAAACGGAGAACGTGCTCGTTAAATCTGTGTGTCCGAACGTGTCGCCATCTATCGTGTTGCGTGAGCAAAATCGCACTGTCACCTTCTTTGGGGCTCAAAGCTTAAGCTAACGACAGGCGTAAGATTCTAGCCCTTAGCCGCGATGAATTTCGTGGACTTTGATCTGATGTTACTGTCGATCAGGTGGCATAAGCAACAACACAACATATGTTACCTTAAATAGGCGAAATTCCCCGTTATTACGCGTACTTAAGTACTAGCCCTTAAGGTATCCTACTACCCTAAAAATCATGATTTTTTTTCAAAAATTGACATTTTTTATGATTTTATTTTATAGACCATCTTATTAGCTTTATAAAAATACCAAGTTTACTATTTTCTGTTCACTAGAACAGAAAAAGCAGATGTCATAACTTTACGCAAGATGTCAAACTTTAAAATACGTTTTACTCGAAATGTGTGTGTGTGTTTTTTTTTTCTTCGAAAAGTTCAAACAGGGACAGCGATTGCTCAAAAAGTTTTTAAAATAATTTGCTGAAATTTTTTGTGTATGTTCTGTATAACAGTAAAAGTGTTTTAACCTTCAGATTTATCAATCACTCTTTTATTGCAAAATTTGCTGTCCTTTATGTGAATATAATCACTGTTTTTTAAGTAATTTCATGTAATAACTAAATAAAGTGCTCTAGTTTTTGTAAAATTAAAATACCTCTTATTCTAAAGTTATTTCAAAAGGAATAGCAAAGTAATGCATCAAAATTGAAAAATTGAGAATTCGTTTATAAACTTCTTGTTCAGAATGGACCCCGTTCGTGTAATTTTTTGTAAATTTTTACCCATTTTATTAGTAGCAATTTATTATTCTGTTCTTAATTTTAGCCTTTTTTTCTTAAAATTTACTAAATAAATCTAAAAACTACAAAAAAATCTCCATAACTTCATTGTTTTAAAAAAAAGTTGTCGCAAGTAGAAGGATACCTTAATGTAAAAGGAATCTATAATTTTCAAAGTCTGTATGTAATAACCCATAAATTTATTTAAAAAAAAATCGTGTATTCGTATTAAAAATTTCAAATCCTTAAGAACAATTTTTCGAAGAAAAATGAAACTTTTAAAAAATAAACTGAGAATGAAATTGTGCAGTATAATTTTAAAATAAATCTTATGTCATTCATAAAATAGGCTTCATATTAATGAAGAATAAGGTACAAGATTTTTTAAATTCTGTTTTCTTAGATGAATGACAAGATAGCAACGGAATCCAACACAAAAAATACTCCTGCGGATATTAACACTTTGAAAACATCGAATAGACGTAATTATAGAAACAAGCGGCGTCAAAATTTTGAGAGACAAAAAGTAAGTGTTAATTTGAAACTGCTCCATATATAAGCACATTTTTTCAAACAAGCAACACAAAGCTCATTCATCCTTTCGATATAGGAGACGAAGTTAAGAACATGTTTAATACCACAAAATAAATAAATAGATCAACTCTGAAAATATGCTGCTCTGGATAAGACAGCGGATATCATTGTTGGAGCTTTTTTGAATCTCATTAAAAATTTCCGATTTGTGATCGAATTCATCAACATCACCTGAACATCACTTTAAGAAGGAATGAAAAATTCTAACATTTCTGCTTTTCTAATTAATAAGTGTGTTTTATAGGTGGAAAGATAAGATTTGAAACTATCTAGTGATAATAAAAATTAAAAAACGATTTTAAAAAATCAAAATTAAACCGAAAGTAGAAATCCATTTTCTTAGTTGAATTTTACTTGTCCGGGCCCATTAATTGAAGTATCTGGGTTAGACTTCGATATCGGGAGGTATATACAACCATTAGTTCAAGTCTGGGATATGTGCTGCCATCTAGTGTTTCATTTTCAAGTCAACACTGTTCGGCAAACAATTATTGCCTTTGGTTGTTTTGAGGTTATTTGATTTGAATTGTTTTTCTGACAGACCTTGTCCTTTTTGTCCTTTTCAACATACACCATAGATAACTGATATAAAGAAGACTGATATAACCCCCCTCTCATCTGGTCATTTTCCAGGCATTTTAAATCCTGTCACAGCAAGCTTCGACTTAGAAGATAAGGACAACGGACGGCAAATGAATTTTTTTATATTAAACATTGTATGGTAGCATAAATGGACCAGAGCTTACATTTTGTTAAGTATTTTCACTCTACGTAATTATATTTTTACAATAAACTAATACATTTCGAAAACTTTATGAATAGAAGCCGTACTTAAAATGCTTTTTTCAGATAGAAATATTTCCCCACTGGTGTCACATTTTTTCATTAATGTAGAGAATAATCCCTTAATTTGTATTTGAATCAGTTTGTTTTTTATCCTTAAGATAATCTAATGCCAAATGCCTTTCATCGTTTTATGCGATGAAGAGATAAAATTCCTTAATACTTATTGAATGTCCCTTATTCCTAGTGATGCGAATCATATATGTTTTAACTAATAAAACGTATATTAAGATTTGAAATAAGATTCTAAGCTTGAATCTCGATAGGAGAATGACAACTTGAAGAGTTTCTTTTAGTTTCAATAGAAAGCGAAGAAAATTACCATAAATTTTCTAAAAATACAAAAAAAAAAAAAAAAAAAAAAAACTTTGAAACTTTTTACATTTAATATAATTTTAACTTTCAAATTATGCAATTTTATCTACTCTAAGTAATATAACTCTATTTAATAAAATAACCCTTTTTCCTTTTTTATTCTCAACATGTAGTATCATTTAAGGTTTTCGTCTATCTATGTATTATCGTAAAGGCCTTATCACATGTACACGTTCGGAGCAATTTCTGGTCCAATTCGTGCAATTTTTACTCCTTTGCCATAGCAATGGCTTTCGAACAACTTTTTGCCAGTGAGCTGAAAAAGATGCTCCAAATAAAAGTTGCTTGAAATTCCAGCCAACGAGGTTCATCGGCGGCCGACGTCATAAACAAGATGGCGGTAAAGATGGTAGCTTCGCATCAGATATGGTGTATAATATTTTAATGGTGTACAATATTTTAACGGCGTATAATATTTTAAACAGAATGGTGCTCCATTTCTGTTCACGCTCATCAACAAAAGCGCGAACGAAATAAAGAAATAATATTGGATGATCGTTTTCGAAGCAGAAAAATCAGCGAGTAATGTTTCAATGTGCAGAAAGAGTGCAGCAGACGTCAGAGCATTTCGGTTTGTTTACGGCAACACTTCACCCTCAGATTGGGTGAAAAGTTGGGCCAAAAAGTTCAACGAAAAATGTACGTGTGATACGGCCTTAACTCATTCACATATTTGAATAACTATCCGGCTTAAAACATTTCCTCTATTTATAAAAATTACACACCACCACTATTGTTTTTAAATAAACTTTATAATTTCTGGTGATTTTAAAAGTAGTTTTTGGATCTATAAGCGATTGCCTAGTTTATAAAAAAGCATTTGGAAATAAATTCATCAATTTTTCATTTTAACTTGAAGTCTTTCGATCGAGATAACTTTTAATCAACAGTTTTTCACATATTTCTTCTTTAAAAAAAATTAGTGTATTAAAGTTTCTTTATAAATAAGACTTCTTATTCAGAATGTTTTTTTTTTGAATATAAATTTCACTGACGATGGAATTTAAGGTGGTACTGAAAATTTAAATCACAAAATTTTCGTATGGTTTCTTTATTTATTCTTTTTTATTTGTGTATAAAATTATTCTTACATATTTCAAACACGAGCAAGATTAAATGATGTACAAAAAAAAAAAAAAAACGGATAGTTAAAAGATTTAATACAGGGATACAAAGTATTTGGTGCATAGTTGTATATGAAACATTTAAAAAATCTTTTTAACCACTTTGTAGCCATTTTAACACCCGAACAAAACAACTGATTATCCATATGATGTAATCATTCCGTGCGTTAAATTTAGTGAACAACTAATTTCTTAAAATGCTTTTTCCACCTTTCATAAGTTTAAAAGACGGAGGATTACTATATTTTTTAACTTTATTCTGCATTAAAAGTGTGAAAAAAATAAACACATCACTGAACAAAACGAAACAAGAAAAGCAGTACAATGTAAATAAGCGAACCAACTAAGGCATAATTTTCGTTTGTCAAATATTTCAATAGATGGCGACACCATCAGATTAAGAGTTTGTGATCCGTGCAAATTCATTTTTTTGTCAGACACTGACTGAGAGAGAGAGACTAGAGCATCTTTTCTTGTATATAATTATGCAACAATATTAACCATGATTTCATTAAAAAGAAAATACTTTTTTTATTAATAATTTCTATTTAAATTAGTTCATTACTGTCTCTTTTATTAAAATGGAAAAAAATATTTTAAATTACGCTCGCCGCGCGTATACTCCTATCGTTCAGTTATTTTTTTAAAAATATCATTATTCAATAAATAGGTTAAATATTTGAAAAAAATCAATAATTTTAAACAATTGTTAAGTCAGATGATTTTATTTGAAATGCAAATCTTTCAGTTGAATTTCTTCTAATAGATATTGTCTCTCACAACAAAGCTCTGATCAAAATTAACATTTTAAAAATAAAAATTGTGATTTTTTAAAATTTTATTTCTGTAACACATAATGATCAGATAGAATTTTTTTTTCTTTTTTCCAGTTCCCTTCTCTGAAATACCTGTACGTTTCTCAGTTAAATGGGTTTTTTTTTTTACCAATACATTTTCGGACATGCCATAACTGCTAATTATTGTGCTAATATGAAATTACTGATCTTACGAGATTTTATTCTGTATGTTTGATAACTTAACGTGGTCCACAATTGCAGAAGATAGAAACTAAATAACACTAACAGTTCTTTTTTTAATAAACTAATTAGTTTACACAAACTCTCAGTTTAAGAGATATAACAAGTCTAATTTGTCGAAAACAGATAATAATTAACATAATAAGAGTAGGGAGAAAATAAAAGTTATTACAGCATTTGTTCACGACCCAAAAATTATTCACTGATCCAGACTCCCCTCCCCCCAAGTTAAATAATCGTTAGCTATTGTGAAATAAAATATCTCCATCTCATGGTATCAATTTCAACGTTTAATTATCCTTATCTCTCCCCCTATATCTAAAACAAGCTTTAAAAATAAAAATAGAAGATGCAATTCACTTCGTTTCTTTATCTACTTGCATAAATAAGTTTAGGAAATGAACATTGGCTGGTTGGAGAATATTGAATCAATAGAACACAATAAAATAAAAACGCAGCTAAATAAATTTAAAAAAGGAACAGTATATGGTGTTGTTTCCAATACAATGAGCCGTTCTACTCAGAGAAGTTTTAAAGCATAATCTAACTGGGCCCGGGCCCAGGGCCTCGCCCTCGGTGGGAACCTCGGTTCGTTCTCAATTCTGTCTCAATAAGATCATGATTCGGATAATTTTAATGGTCAAATATTATTCTCGTACATATCCTTCGAAACACAGGAAATTTCTAATTGCATGTGAATTGGCAAAAGTGGTAAGACTGTATTATTATGTGATGACCGTTGTCCATGCTTCGGTCTAGTACCTTAAAAAATCAATCAACACATTTAGTCAAAATGCGGCCGTCTGCCGAATTTTGAGATTGTGAGTCGTGTACATTTATTAGTTTAAAATTATCCTTTGAACGAATATTTGACAATGCATGCTATATACTGTCCACTTTTAAGGATCTAAATGTAAGGCCTACTTTTCATTGACGGCCCAGGACCTCAAACATCTTAAGATTTATCTGGGCCCAGGGCCTCAAAGAATCTTAAGACGTCCCTGGTTCTACTGTTTCCAAAGCAGAATGTTATGACTAAAATGTTATTCAAACGCAACGCTACTGTTGGAACTACTAATGGAACCAATCCACAAGAAAATAATATAATATATTCAATCGGTAGTATTTCACCTAAAGAATACTATCATCTGTTTCAATAAAAAAAAAATGTTTAACTTGATTTATTATTGATAAAAAAAGTCACGAAAATAATTAATTGTCTTAAGAGGTCTCAGGTGTGTTAACTTTCTCTAGTGGGCTGAAAATATATACAATATTCAAATATATATAACTCTTTGAAATTAAAATTAAATAATTCGAATCTTTTACACATTATTTATAAAGGAACGGGGCTTCAGAAAAGTGTAAAATGTTTAAAATATAATCATAATTTTAAAAATTATAAGCATATGAAAATAAAAAATATTTCTATAAGAAATATTAGTTAAGTTTTACGTTGGCATATGTTATTTTCTATAAAATAGTAGCTTTAATTACTAGCAATAAGTTGGTTTATAAAGTTAAATGTATCCTTATTACACTGTAGTACTTTTAAATAAATAGAATAATAAATTAATTTTTTTAAAAAATTAAAAAAATACATTTTTAGAAGCTTTTTTAAAAAATTTTTTTAAAAAATTAAAAAAAATACATTTTTAAAAGCTTTTTTTTAAAATTTTAATATTTTTCAAATATTTTGAAATACAAAAGCTTTTTTTCCCCTTAAACTCATAGGGTTTAAAGAGTATGATACATTTTATAATTCTATAAAGTTTTATACATCAAAGGCTATTATTTTAGAAAATAGCGTGCGCAATGCAAAAATTACTTGATATTTAGTACAAAACTATTTCTTATTTACATATGCTTATAATTTTTAAAATTATGGTTATATTTCAAACATTAAGTACTTTCTTAAAATCATAATCCTTTGTAAATAATGTGTAAAGATTCGAATTATTTAATTTAAATTTAAAAGAAGTATACCTGTTTGAAAGTTGTTTATATTTTCATCCTTCGACACAAATTTAACACCCCTGAGACCTCTTAAAATTCCTAATATATAGCAGAAAATTTCACGATTTATATTTATTCAATCGTAGGAAAGAAGATCTATGCGCATAAGAGACTGTTCCAATCGCATGGGGCTTGTCGAGAGGCAATTGCACGAAAGCAGTTCATACGGCGTACGTCCAGAAACCATAAGACGTGTTCTACAAGAACGAGACATAACTCTGTAAGTTAAAATGTGGTTGCAGTTTTCCAGCACACACTTTATTTAGCATCAATTTCCATGTAAGAACTCTATATATCAGTGTAATACGATAATATTCTTTTCTAAAATCTTTTAAACTGTGACAGACTTTTTCTACGCTCTGAAAATGTTGACAAAGGGAATATTTTGGAAATAAAAATTTCTTAAAGTTAAGCCTAAACAAGGAATTCTTTTCTCATAAAATTCTTCAAGAGAAAGAGATAGAAAGTGTTCTTAATAATTACGTGAATAATAGCGATATATTTGTTGCCATTAATATTTTTACCAGCAAATTGAAATTGAAGGAACATTTTTTTAAAAATTATTATTTTAGTATCGAAAAAAATAAAAGTTAAAATAATCAGAGAAATAAAGTAATAATAATAAAATTTGGAAAGTATCTAAAATAAAATAAAGTGTAAAAAAATCTGAAATTTACTATAAAAACAGATGTTTTATTGATCATGCTATAGATACGTTTTTATTTGCATTAACAATAATTCAACCAACTACTATAAAATTCAAACATATTGAAACTAAAAAAAAATTGTTTTACAGAAATCCATAAATGAATGAAATTAGACTTCTAAGAGATAATTTGGTTCATATTTTTTAAACTTTTTAAAGCTATATATATATATAATTTAGTCAATTCATACTTAGGTAAACGAAGAAAAAATTTATTTTAGTTAATTAAATTTAATAATGAATTAATATTTGAAAAAACTGTTTTAACGTCTAAGTGTCATCCACTACAAGTTTTAAAAAATATATTTGAAGCTACACAAAGAAAAAAGTAGTTAGAAAAACCTACTGGCACCATCTGTTGCAACTAATTCTAACTTCATCAGAAATAAAGCAGAATAAATTTAAAATTAAAAAATAATATTTAATAATGAATTAATATTTGTAAAAATTGTATGAACAGCATGTGATCCACTACAAGTTTATAAAAATGTTTTTGAACTTCAGTGGATGAATAAAAAGAATTTTATTAATGATTGAAAATTTCAACAAGATATATATATATAGAGAGAGAGAGAATGAATTAATAGTAGGAATTGAAAAATGGCCCATCTTTTATTTAAATATAAACATATTTTATTCATTTAATCTAACATAACAACCCACACAATATAAAACTCCAATAGATAACTATTGGATCTGCTAAAAGTTTATTAAAATCCAACGAACTTTTTGATAATGTAATCGAATATTGGAATAAAGTTTGTTTGTGCGATGAAATTTGCTATCAAAAAATTAAGGAAAAAAAATTTAATTTTAAAAATGAAACCCTAGTATTGAAAATACCACGTCTTCCTCTAAACCAGAGACAATAATAATAAATGTTTCTCGATAAGTAGTACGGCTTAACTCGAAATAAAAAAGAATTTAAGTAATATTTTGAATTGAAGGTATAATTTGCTTATCTTCTTTGTAGAAAAACCGAAAACATGGTAGAACCAGCAAGAAAAAGAGGAATTTAAAACGAACTTACTTGGCACGGAGAAGAGCGAGGCGAATACGGGAATCTAGAAACAGAAACCCCACTAAAAATATTTCTATGAAGTCAGAGAAGAGATACGTAAGTGTGTTTTCCATACGGCTGCTTAGAATTAATGCTTAAGGTCTCCGACTACTTGCGACAACTTTTTTTTTTAAAGAAATGGAGATATGGGAATATTTTTATTGTTTTTAGATTTGTTTAGTACATTTTAAGAAAAATATGCTAAAATTAAGAAGAGAAAAATAAATTATTATTACTAAAATGGGGAAAAAAGGGATAAAAATTTACAAAAAATGACATAAACGTGGCCCATTTTGCACCAGAATTTATCAACAAATTTTCAATTTTTCAATTATGATGTGTTGCTATCTTATTCACTTTTGAAATGACTTCAGGATAAGAGATATTTTAACTTTCACAAAAACTAGAGCACTTTATCTTAGTTATTATATGAAATTTCTTAAAATAACAGTGATTATATTCCCATAAGAAGCTGCAAATTTTGTAATAAAACAATGATTGATAAATCTGAAGGTTAAAACACTTCTACTATTATGCAGAATATACTCAAAAAAATTCAGTTAATTATTTTCAAAACTTTTTGAGCAATCACTGGCCCCTTTTGAGCATTTTGAAAAAAACAAACAAACAAAAAAACTAATTTCAAGTAAAACGCGTTTTAATGAATGATATCTTGCTTAAAGTAATGGGCATCTGCTTTTACTAAAACAATTGTAGTTTTTGTTCTAGTGAACGGAAAATAATAAAAATGGTATTTTTAAAAAGCTAATAAGATGGAATATAAAATAAAATCATAAAGCAATTGTCAATTTTTGGCAAAATTCACAATTTTAGGGTAGTCAGATACCTTAAGCACATGTATATACGACACATACTGAGGAATTTCAGGATTGAACATATACTTACACTTCGAACTCTTAAGTTGGAACATAAAAGAAAACTGACATTAAACATACAGAGAACAAAATAAGGAAGTAAGATACAATAAATGATATACCAAATTCACACCCAATAGTATTTCAGAAAGTATATAAATTTTTTTTGTAACAAAAAAAATACTTTTCAAATTCAATCCAAATGCCGTCCTTAGAATTTGCTGCCTTGGGCAGGAGTCCAGTTTGCCCGAACCTAGAGCCGTCCCTATTGAAGAATACAATTGAAATAATTTGTGTGTTGCCAGTTTATCTTAATTCGACGTATTCTCCATCAGTTATTGGGACAAAAAAAAGTACATCTTTTCATCGGAGAGGTATAAAATCTATAAAAGGGAATAAAAACTTTTGAAATTAAGTTTCACAAATAAGGGAGAACTCATATTTTTCTTTGAGTGTGCAATGATAAAATTAAAAAGAATAGATGATTCATTAAATTCCAGGGAGATAATTTCCAAACTGACACCCTCCTTTCTGAGAAGTTATGATATTCTTCTGAGAATTATGATATTCTCAGTGATTTATTCTCGGATTCTCGATACTTCTTCGTATTTGTAGTGTTTCGAAGAATTTCAGTGTCTCACTTCTCATGACAAAATCGATACATATTCTTTTACATATTGTCGCCATTCTACAATGATTCCTAAATTCGCACCAAATTTGATTTAGTTTTATTTTTTAACTGAATTTACATGCACTTAAGGCAATGAGAGAATGCTATATATTATTATTAATCTCTTTCGTTACACTCAGTTGCATTATATCAAATAGGCAGATGCAATAGAGAAAACGAAAAAAAAAACCCGCCCAAATTTATGTTTTTTTCATCATCAAAAAGTTCAATTTAACAAAAGTTCTCTTGTAAAAAATTTCCTTACACCGTGTTGAATTTAATATTTTTGTGGAATTAATACTGTAAAGGATTTCCCCTGAAATCCGTTAATGATTGGGAGTTAAAATGAACACCATCCATAATCAAAACAAATATAAATTATTAAGCCTTTTATAAGTTTAACAAACATAGGGAAGGAAATGCATATATATAAAGTATCGGATCCAAAGCGAGGAAGATGAAATCTTTAATATTTAATTATAAGTAGAATCACTTACGTTTGGCAATAATCGTAACTCCTATCTCAAAGAATCGACTTCTGGTCGATTTGATTCTTGTTCCAATATTTTTCTGATTAAACTGTCAATTATTAATTTTACATATTAATTAATTAATCGACGAGTCGCTCTCTTCTAGCTTTTAATTACTTCACCTTAATCACAAACTTCTATCACCTAACTCTTAACCTCTCTCTCTCTCTTTTTCAAACCTAAAATTTAATGCTTAAATACACATGACATGATTTACATAAAACCGCATCTTCTTCTGGAGAAAGTTTTCAATTGAACAATACTCAAAGTAATGGAATTTCCCCAAGAGAATTAGTAATAGGCACGCGAATAGACCCTTTACAATACGCACGTTAAGTCCTTATATTACAAGCAGGTATAAAATATAATCAAGTCATTGAGTATTGTAGGTACGATTTCGCATAAAACTGAAATTAATACTAAGACAAATACTTAATAATATAAAATGTAAAATGGAATATTTTGAAACTGGAAAATACTTAGGGTATTAAATTTAATTTGCTTAGTTGTCTGTGTAAATTTCGGTTTTTTTCTGTATATTTTCAGGTTATTCGTAAAATGCTAAAGAAATTAAAAGTTTTAAGCGCACGTAAAACTATTAAGAACTTCTATTTTACAAAGAAGAAAGTATAAAAAAAATGAAAAATAAGAAACAGCTGGAATTTGTGCGCGTGTACAACTTTTAAATTTATTGATCATTCTATATATTTAAAATTTTAAGGAACTTAGACTATGCAAGCTGTTTGTTAAAATAATTAATAATTATAAATTTTTAACACGCTTTTATAAGTTTCACTTGCATGTAACGGAATCTTGGAACTCGATTTTTACCCACTTTTAAAAGTCAGATTAATTTGAAATTTTGCACACTTGTCTAGGACCGATGACAATAAAATAATTTCACAATTTAGTTCCATTGTCCTTTTCAGGAATAAGGATAATCAGATTTGGCGACAATTCCATATACCACTTGCAGATTTGGCGACTTATTGCATTTTACCATTTTTTAATTTGGCGACTAATTCCATATACCATTTTCAGATTTGGTGACTAATTTCATACATCATTTCCAGATTTTGCGACTAATTTCAGATTTAGTGACTAGAAGAATAAGGCGTAACCCTAAAGTGAGTGTTTTGAATTTAAAGCTAATTATATGCAAGTATAAACTACAATTGCGGTTAATAGAAATAAAACAAAAAAAAAGTGTTTTGTATTTGAGAAAGTGGAGGGTGCGTGTGTGTTAGCAATTTCTTACCATAATATAAACATTTTTCTGAAAATGAAAATTTAAAAAAAGGCTCGTGCATGTGAAGAAGTTACGTTCTAACAGCTAATATTTTTTTTCATAAGCAATACGTTTAGAAGTGATGATACGAATTAACATTGTAGAATACGTTTAAAAGGTGAAAAACGATTGACACTTAATATTACCATGTTTTATTAACTCGCTTTCTTTAATGTCTGTCCTGGTGGAGTTTTGTAATTGATTTTAAACTGTGTGACTTTCGATGAGCTAGAGACTTGAAATTTGGACCATAGCTCAGAAGTGGATGACGATGCATGAAAATGTGAAAAAATAAAAATAAAACGAAAAGAATGAATGTTATAATTTTTAGTCCGTTATAAAAGCATGGCACAGTAAATTTTTTTTTTTTAATTCGAACTTTTTCTTCTTAACACACTTTTATTTGTTTGACCTGTTCAAAAGA
>BMAO01026491.1:0-24609 GCA_019973975.1 Trichonephila clavata
CTGCAAGAGTTTGGTTGTCAAGCTCCTAAAGATATTTTAAACTTGCCTCACATTCTTTTTTTGGCTTTTGCGATATTTTATTTTATTAGCCTTCCATTGTGAATCTTACACAATGTTCCAGGCACAGTCTCAAAAAATGTGTCAACCTTCCATTGTGAATCTTACACACAATGTTCCAGCCACAGTCTGAATCAATGTGTCAGAGTTTTTTTTTCTTGTCGTTTCCAAACCCCCGCCAATGGAAGAATGATTCCTGGTCCCGAGCTCCAGCAAACATTCTCCCATGGCTGTTCCAAACCCTCAATTTGTATACTATATGGAATGTCACCCTGATTTGCTTTTCATCTTTCACATTTTATTGGTCTTGCACAATGTTCTAACAATTGTGTCAGAGTTTTTTTCTTGTCGTTTCCAACCTTGACTCTGAGAGTAGCCCAAAAAAATGGGAGATGAATGACTGGTCCCGAGCTATGCTCCTTTCCAGTCATCCATCTCCCATTTTTCTGGGGAATCCCTGTCCTCTACGAGGCTGCTCGTATGGGGTTGGGCGCCCTGCAGAGAGGACAGGTATTCCTCACCTCCAGGTGTTGCAGTAAACACCGCATGTGAAATACATGGCCACAATGTGTCTTTTCTGGCCAATGCATCGGACTCAGACAGATGGAACACGTCTCGGGTATTTGGAAGACGCTTTCGGGCCATTTGAGTGCAAAACAGCCATCCAAGACGGCTTGAGCCAAGAGAATCCAAGGGGCCAACGGTTGAGGTCCATGTCGCCTCCAGGCCTTGTACGCCAATCGATACAATTTGGGAAGGGCCAAGACCGTCCACAGAGCTTGCAGAAAGGCCCCCTTGCCTTGGGCCGCCTGCTGTTCGAGGTAATCACTGTAAAGTTCGGAAGGTTCAGAAGAGGTGAGACATTCAAAGGTGGGCAGGTCGTCGATGGGCTCGGGATGGGGCAACACTTTTCGTAAAAGGTCTCCCAGGTCCACGGGGGAAAGAGCAATGACGTCGGACGGAGTGAGAGTCTGTAACTGGGCTCGAAACTGCATCATAAAAGTAATGTACTCGGCCAAATGGGCCTCGTGGTATTCGGCCAGGTAGATTTGAAAGGCTTTGTCAGACTCCATTGTCTCGTATGAGGCAAAAAGGCGTCCGAATCGTGCTTTTGAGAGAAGAGCGACGCGCAGAAAGTGCTTTTGGATTGGCTAGACAGGAGGAAGATCCTGTGAGGGTTCTTTCAAAATGGATGGCATCATCTCCGGTCCCGCCGGAAGCCCTTTCAAGGTGGCAGAAAGAGTAGGATCCACGGGGCCCTGTCTCCAACATTGACAGTGAGCTCGTGTCAAACATTCGAGCGAGTGTAAAGACCCGTCCCGTACGACGACATGATTGAAGCGTTTCACGATAAAATAGTGTTCGGGGCGTCAAAGACATTAAAACAATGGCAAGTGTCGGGTCCTTCCGTGCAGGCATCTGCACTATAGACACAATCGGAAAGATGGAATCCATGCTCGCTCAAGACCACCTGGACGGGAATGGGAAAGTGGGTCGCGAGTTGTTGAAATTTCACAATACCCGCTAAACGTTGCAAGCGTCGTCTATAAGACGACCAGCGTGAGACGTTGTCTCGCAAACCTGGGAGAAATTTTTTTTCCAATTCACCCAGGAGAGAATCGAACGAGGTCATCATGAAGAGAATAAGAAATGTTGACAACAGATTAAACCAAATGAAAGCTCGAGTGAAAGGCTCAACCTTTTTAAACACTCTCCAATCTTTCTAAAAAAAAAAAAAAAAAAAAAAAAAAATTTTTTTTTTTTTTTTTTTTTTTTTTTTTTTTTTAGAGAGATTGGTTGTAAACTTTATTTGCATCTGATAAATGTTTTAAACTTTATTGCTTCTGATAAATGTTTCAAGTTTATGTGCTTCTGAGAGATGTTTTAAACTTTATTTTTGCTTCTGAAAGATATTTCAAATGTTATGTACGTCTGAAAGATATTTCAAATGTTATGTGCGTCTGACAAATATTTCAAACTTTCCTTCTGAAAGATATTTCAAACTTTGTTTGCGAGATTTTTCAAATTTTATGTGCTTCTGACAAATCTTTTAAACTTTATTCGCTTCCGACAGAGGGTTTGGGAAACCCACTCTGGATCTCGTCATACATCCTTTGCCAACGTTTACTATTTTCGTCCGTCCAATGCATGGCCCGGGGTAAATAGTGTTGTCCAATCTCTAAAATTTCTTTCAATCGTGCTTCGGTGGGTTCACCGCGCATCACTCGTTCTTGAAACACCATCGATTTCAATAAAACGTGAATCACACAATCATGAGGGGACTCTTTTCCCCGAGAACACACTAAACAATCTTGTTCACAATAACATGCATCCGAAACAGCAGACATGGTCGGACACGATCGATTGAAAAGAAACAAAATTTCAAAGCACACTACACTAGACGAGTAAATGAAATGAGGGGGTGGTAGAAGGCTTTTAAACTTGAAAAGAACACAGAGTCCACGCAGCACAAGAAGAGAAAAACTCTAGCTAGACGAGAAATTAATTTATCCTTATAAAAAAAAAAAAAAAAAAAAAAAAAAAAAAAAATTTTTTTTTTTTTTTTTTTTTTTTTTTTTTTTTTTTTTTTTTTTTTTTTAGAGAGAAATGTTTAAAAGCAAACACTTGACAGATTACATTTCAGAGCACAAAATTTGCAGCTTCTCTTTTTCAACATGACCGACCCGGACAATGTGTTGAGCCTGTTATCCGACCCTGGTTCCCCTTTGCCCTCCATGGGTTCTCCTTCACACCCAGAGTCTTCTCATGAGCCCCCAAAACTAAACTCTCCCCAAGACCCTCGACGACGTCGTTTCTCTTCGTCTCGACGACGCCCTCCTTATGCTTATCGATTTCCCCAGCACCACGCTCAAGTCTTTTTCCATACGCACGGTCTGGCCGTGTTGTGTCTCCGAGACCATGGTTTCACGCTCACCAACGGGGTCGTCTCGTATGCTTCGGATCGCGTCGAGGCGCATAAAGTGTTCAACTCTTTACATTATCTCAATGTCGGCACCCTCTGTGTGACCGATTCTCGTTCCAAGCAAGATTTTAAAGACATTCAAGCAAAATGGAGCGCTTTCAGTCCTTTCAAACGCATCCCCGTCATGCTCTTGAAATCCCATGCACGAGGCGAATGTCCCTTTTGCCACCAGACGCAATGTCATCGCTGGATTGCCGTGCAAGGCATGTGTTCCATACTCCACCAACCTCTCAACCCCATTTTTCACTCGGCCTAACACGTCTATAAAAGGAGGACGCGGGTCGACGCTTCTCGTCAGTTTGCAGCATGGATGCCTTCCCAGAGCACCTCTCCTCCACCGTGGTGCCCGTGACGCTGCCCGAGAAACCCGATGCGTTGGAATATGCCGCTCAACAAGGCCAGGTGCGAGCGGGCATCCTCTACCAGGAGCCTCACGCCAAACGCGTGTTTACCTTATTTCGTCAAGATCCGTGGTACCACCAAAAGACGTTGATGGACAATTTCAAGCGGGCCGTGCTGGAAGCCAAGCACGTCAACGAATTTCGACCCAACGCGATCCTGTGGGAAAAAGTGTCCAAAAGCCTCTTGAAAAATCCAGATCGTTTGCTCAAAAATACCGACAAGAGGATGGTGTACATTTATGGCAACCTGTTTTTTGTGAAAAAAGACTTTACCTTTGGGTTGAGAACGGTGCACCCCGGACAAGTGCATTTCATTCAAACGACGCACGTGCCCCTGCTGCTCTACGAACTGCCCCCTTCCAGTCTCCAGTGTCGAGCCCGACCCAACGTGAACGAGAAGAGTTTCGAGCCCTACGACCAAATGCTCTACCATCGGACCATCTTGGAGCCACACACGGCCTATCCGATCCCGGCGGGAACCCACTATTTGCTGTTGACGGTTCAAAAAACCGTTTTGGGTCTGGACCTGATCCCCGAATCCCTGCTCCCTCAGCTCTTCAGAAGGGATTTCACCTGGGAGATTTTCGAAAAAAAAAAACGTTGGATCAAACCGCCTACAAGCTACCGCCTCCGACCCCAGTGCTTGGACTGAAGCGATCGGGGGAGGAGACGCGCCCCTCCAAGAAACGAGGATGCATCCAGAGACTTGTGCAGATTCCACAACCTGAGCTACTCTATCCTCAACCTGTGCAGATTCCACAACCTGAGCTACTCTATCCTCAACCTGTGCAGATTCCAGAACCTGAGCTCTCTCTCCAGCACCTGTGCAGATTCCACAACCTGAGCCGATTCCAGAACCTGAGCTCATCTCTCCGCCACCTGTGCAGATTCCAGAACTTGAGCTCATCTCTCCGCCACCTGTGCAGATTCCAGAACCTGAGCTCATCTCTCCAGAGCCCGAAGCTGCTTGGCTCGACCAACTCCTAACGTCCTTTTCTGGACCCTCGGTGCTCCACCTGGTGCCCTCGTTCTTTGATGAAAACAATGAACTCATCACCTTCCTGGAGACTTTTGAACACGATATGGCGATGGAGCCCCTGGACTTGTCAATGCCCAAACTCTCCCCTTGTATCCGACCTTCTGTTGGATTTAAAGCCATGCAACCTCTGAATCTATCTTGTAGAGTATGATCAATAAAAAAATGATTATTTTTTTAAAAAAACGTCTCCTTCTTTGTGTCCAAACATTTATTGGACCCGTTGCAAACAAAAAGTATAATTGTTTTAAAAACAAGTCTCCTTCTTTGTGTCTGAACAACCTTTATTGGACCCGTGTCCAACAAAAAGTATAATTTTTTAAAAAAGCAAGTCTCTTTGTGTCAGAATGATCCAACATTTATTGGACCAGTGTCGACACCGCACGACGATCGTGTTTGGTAATTTGGGTCGCTGGCCCGATCGAGTCACGTATTACGAGCACGACTATCCTTACACCATCCTCTTTGAACCCAATTTCGGGGTGCACGTGCCTCGGTCGTTTGGAAAGACCGTGGTCGTGTTTACCAGTCATTTGGATTTGACGTGGGATCCAGGCGTCCAGTTGAGATTCTTTCAACTGGGTCGTCCCCCGTCTCGCCGAGTTTGGGAAGCCCATCAACCTCACAATAAGGAGGCCTATACGTTGAATCTCACAAACTGCACGCGCCTAGCGGAGGTGTACGTGAGACTATTAACGTGGTTGGATGATTGGGAAATGCATCGAGACGACCCCCTTCCTTGGCGCCTGGTCATGCCCCCAGCTTGGAAACGGGCGTTGGAACCTCACGTGGAACGCTCGCATCGCAAGGCCTTGGAATATGGGATGCCAGTTGACGTCACGCTCCTCGACCCTATATAAAGCCAGCCAGCAGAATCATTCTTTTTCAGAAGCATGTCTATCTATTTTGCTCATGCCAACTACTTTCTCCACCAGGGCAAGCCAGTGCCCATCGAGTTGTCTATTGCCACCCTTCCCAAGAATGGCAGTGATCCTCAAGTGCTCTGCATTACCGTCAACCATGACGGATTCGACTCCACGCCCCGAGACATGCGATACAATGCCTGCAAAAACGCTCGTCTTCGTCTGGTACGTCCCTTGCCCAAGAGTGTGCCTGTAGACTACCTACCCTATTGCGTGAGGGGCATGGTGGACCCAGGAGGTCTCATTGTCGTGAAAAGCTCCAAACAGCAAAAAATGTTTAAAGAGTTGGGACTCGTCACCGTATGCTTGGAGATGCTGCCCAAATTCAACACCCTTGGCGATGGCACCTTTCCCAACCCCATGCATGATGACCTCCACGAGGAAGGGGACGTGTCTCATTGCACCATGCTGAAATCTTTTCAATTTGCAAAATATCTGCAGCAGTTTCAAAAGTTGCAGGCGGAATGGAAGGACAAAGTTTCAGCTTGGAGAGAGTAAAAAAAAATTGCCCAATGGCCCAAAAAAAGGGGGACCGAGTCGACACCAAAGTCGACTCGGTCCCCCTTTTTTTGGATAAAGGAAGGTGCCAAGGTTGGAGAGCCTCTCTTTGAAAAATGTGTACTGTTTACCAACCTCTTTTATTTTTTTGCATGTCGATAGAAATCTCAGGATATGGATTGCCAGCCAATAGGAATCGATTCACGTGACCCACCAGAGTATATTAGGCGAGCCATCCGCCGCCCTTTTCTCAAATGCACCATGTCTCATCTAGCCTTTTTTGCTCATGCCAACGTGTTTCATCGTGGGGGTAAGCCTGTCCCCATCGAAGTCTCCATTGCCAGCATTTCGGAGGATCCACAAGTCATGTGCATCACCGTGGATCATTCCAATGGGACCTCGAAAGATGACCGGGTCAATCGGTATATCAACGAACGTCTCCGTCTCAAAAGCCACCTGCCTGGATCCGTGCCCCTCGAATACCTCAGCTTTTGCGTCAGGGGTAAATTTGGTCAGCTGGCGCAAGGCAATCGAGGCCTCATTGTGGTCAAGGGAACCGACCAACGCAAACTCTTTGAGCAGATGGGGTTGTTTACCATCAGCTTGGAGACGCTGCCAAAGTTCCAGGATATCCATGACCACACGCTACCCGATCACCTCCACGATGAGGTGCACGAAAATTATGACATTTCCGAGTGCACCATGGTCAAATCTTACCGGTTTGCGCGTTATCTACACCATTTCAACAAGCTGCAGGCCGAATGTCAGAAACAAATGGCTGATTTAGTGGAGTAAATGTGGAACATTGAACTGTACAGAGTAGTGAACATTGAAATATGAAACTCTACCTATTGAACTGAACCGAAAAAAGGGGGACCGAGTCGACACAAGAGTCGACTCGGTCCCCCTTTTTTTGGGTGAAGGAAGGTGCCAACGTTGGAGGGCCTCTCTTTGAAAACTTGTACTAAGAAGGAACCTTTTGTGTTTTAATTCATGACGTCATAAATGGATGTAAGTATCATGAAAATGAATGGAAGGAAAGGATAGGATGCAAAAGGGTTGAAATATATTTCAGAAGCAAATAAAGTTTACAACCAATCTCTCTAAAAAAAAAAAAAAAAAAAAAAAAAAAAAAAAAAAAAAAAAATTTTTTTTTTTTTTTTTTTTTTTTTTTTTTTTTTTTTTTTTTTTTTTTTAGAGAAGCTTACATGATTTAGTTTCAAAGGTTTGCTAGGGAACTCGAAAGTTGAGAGATGGCTGAACGAGGTCGAACCAACCTTTTTACACTATTGTTTTTCCAACGCCATGTATTGGAAGAGATTCTGTCCACTCTTTTTCTTTGCAACAAATCTTTCAATATTTTATTTTCAACTGACATGTTTTGTACTGTAGCGTTCACCACGTCAAGTTCCTTTTTCAACACGTCATTTTCCTTTTTCACCATGTCATTTTCTTTTGTTTTGAACTCGTCAAGTTCCTTTTTCAACACGTCATTTTCCTTTTTCAACACGTCATTTTCCTTTTTCAACACATCTCTTTCCCTTTCCATGAGGTCGTTTCTCGCTTTCATCTCGTTGAGCTTTTGGTCGTTTTTCGCTTGCATTTCATCCATCTTTGACCTTAATATCAGCTTGTGGTCCATGGCACATACTTGTTTTGTTTTCTTGACTTCATTCATCATATTTTGTTGTTTACGAGACAACACATATACTTCGTCTCTTATGCGTTGAAAGGAACACTCGGCTCCCTGATTTCCCTCCTTGACATACACTATTTTATTATTGTATAGATTCAACTGTAGAGGTGTGACTTCCTCCGTTTCCTCGTAGTTCGGATACAAGGGAATCGCACAATTTAAAAATTTCCAGCCCGTCACATGGATCGGTACCCCCCATCTTACATTATACCATGGGTCTCGTACACGCTTGGCAACCTTTTCCCAACTGGATACATTTTTACTTCCAAGTTGCTCCCACAATAATTTTTCTATTCCCCCTGGAAAGAGGGTACAGAGAAACGCAATACTATGCGGGTGCAAGGGTCGATTGATGTGAAAATGAGAAGCATTGCCTGAATCGCTTAAATTGTCAGGAATCTCGCCTTGTCACACGACGATTTGGGTTGACTCACGTAGACGATGGTTCGCACCAGATGAAAGGCATTTTTAATCTTGACGCATTTTTTAGCCTGACCACTCTTGGGAAATTCATACCGAACTTTTCCTTTCCAAACGTCTTCAAACGCACTCTCTTGTTCACACGCTAGAATCATGTGTCGATGCTGTATTTTACCCCTCTCATTTTGCAATCCATCGCAGAGGCACCAAAAGGGTAATAGGACACATTGATCTCGAATCTTTTCCATTTCCCGGCGAAACGTATCAAACACATCCTGTTTGACCATCAAGTGAAACCACACCCAATCTTGCCTCACATAACTTTGAACCATGCCCCACACATCTTTTCCTATCCCCTCTTCCCACATGTCGGGTTTTTCCAACAACGCATCATAAAACCCACCATATTCGCTCAATCTATCCTTGGTACGACCCCGCATGTCCCGCGGCCTGGGTTGAAAGTGTCTACATCCACACACTTTCCTCTCCTCTTCTCTCTTCTCCTCTTCCACCTTGACCTCTTCCACCTTGGCCTGGTCTACGAACCGTTGCAAGCACGACGTGAGATGATTAATGTTTTCAGGACGATTCTTTTGCCCATGAGGCCAATGTTTCTTTCCAAAACAAAACAGGCATTGCTTCCGACCGTCCATCTTATGTGTTTCGGACGCATGTTTATTATAAAAGTGACGCACGGTCATGGGCTCCAGACATTCGGGACACTCTACCCGCGTACCATAGCATCTATCGAGATGTCTGTAAAATGAAGTAGAGGATTTGTACATGATCCCGCAAAGACGCTTGTGTCCTCAGCAAGCCTTGACCTTATTTATCGTGGATCTTTGAGTCCCCCGTTGGAAAGAACTCCCCCGTTGGATTCCTTGGACCGTGGCTTCCTTTCCCTGACCTGTTGAACACAGGCCCTGTTCTTTGCCCTCCTCGACATTTTTACCTGAAATGGAAACAAACTTGACCCTTTCCATGCCTTTTTACCTGTTGAACACAGGCCCTGTTCTTTGCTCTCCTCGAGATTTTTTACCTGAAAATGATAACATTTGACCCTTTCCAGGCCTTTTTACCTGTTTGAAACATGCCCACAAAAACATGCCCGAATGCGTAACTAGAACTAACTTAAGTACGTCATGGATGTAAGTATCATGACGTCATGAATGGAAGGAAAGGATAGGATGCAAAATGAAAAAGAGTTGAAATATATTTCAGAAGCAAATAAAGTTTACAACCAATCTCTGTAAAAAAAAAAAAAAAAAAAAAAAAAAAAAAAAAAAAAAAAAAATTTTTTTTTTTTTTTTTTTTTTTTTTTTTTTTTTTTTTTTTTTTACAGAGTGAGAAACATTTTCAGAGCTGAGAATATTTTGAGTTTGACTTGCAAGTTGTTCTTAAGTGCTACGTGTATTACATTGTGTAACGTGTAATTGTCATTTTCATTTTCAGTTGTCATGTTCTGTAGACCCTCCTATGGGGGATCGGCCTCCACCCTGAATAGTTTTGTAGTCTACTCGTGCCCTCCAACCCTTTGATAGCTCACCCTCCCTTATCGGATTCCATTACAGTCGAGTTCTTTTCCATTCAAACCGTGTTGGATTCCAGGCTCTCCTCCTATGGGGGGTCTACTCAATGGTTGTACACGGTTCGACAGGACTCGCAGCCCACGTCTTACAATGCGCGACACAAATTCATAGGTGCCCTAGGAGCCTTATCATGTGCCTTTAAAGTTTATTATTGTTTATTCAATACAGACCCTCCTATGGGGGGTAGGGTCAAATCAATGGGAGAGTTGCCCTCTCCTAGCTCGTCTCTTTCCTTTGACATGCTGCAAACGCTTCTCGGTTCCCTAGAAGCCGAGATTGGTTCAAGACAATGTACACTGTTTTTAATCCCTAGAGACCCTCCAAAGGGAGGTAGAATCCTGTAAGGGGAAACATTCAAAAGAGCCTTTTATTCCAAACAAATGGATAGGTGACACGACGACCTGAGGGGTCCTGGGGCTGAGCAAGGTCAATTTCAAGTGTGGAAAGGGTTTGGAGCCTAGGATCGAAACCCGGGACCCAAGGTCTAGATCCATGGCATCCTACAATAGTCCCTGTGAAGGGCTATCCAACAACATAAATAGTTTGAAAATCGGACAGATGGGTGAGGAGCAAATCTAAAAAAAGGCCACAGGACCTTTTGGAGCCTAGTGCCTGAACCAGGGGGTCTAGGTCCCAACCGATGGATGCGTTGTAAAGTACAAACGATTCTGAATCTTTGGACGGGTCACACGTCTCTGAGAACCCCATAGGAGCCGAGATATCGCCATTTCCGGTTCACCAGGGGGGGTCCCCATGACCCCCCAGGGAAAAAGTCTGGACCCGATCCGACTGTAATTTACCGAGTTACAAGGTTTGAACTGGATTCCATAGCATTCTAATGGGAAAAAGTTCAATGGGCTGCGAAAAATGACAAGTCCAACAAAATGCTACTGCGCATGCGCCTTTAAAACTCTACTGCGCATGCACAATGTGACGTCACTTGACTATCGGATATAAATGCTCGACAACTTGTGAGTCTAGCTCAGTCGACTAGCTGCTCTGAAAATTTTTCTCTCTGAAAAGTTTTCTCACTCTGTAAAAAAAAAAAAAAAAAAAAAAAAAAAAAAAAAAAAAAAAAAAAAAAAAAAAAAAATTTTTTTTTTTTTTTTTTTTTTTTTTTTTTTTTTTTTTTTTTTTTTTTTTTACAGAGTGAGAAAACTTTTCAGAGCAGAGAATAGTTTGAGCTAGACTCCCAAGTTGTCGAGCATTTTATATCCGATATTCAAGTGACGTCACATTGTGCATGCGCAGTAGAGTTTTAAAGGCGCATGCGCAGTAGCATTTTGTTGGACTTGTCATTTTTCGCAGCCTATTCAACTTTTTCCCATTAAAATGCTATGGAATCCAGTTCAAACCTTCTATCTCGGTAAATTACAGTCGGATCGGGTCCAAACTTTTTCCCTGGGGGGTCATGGGGACCCCCCCTGGTGAACCGGAAATGGCTATATCTCGGCTCCTATGGGGCCTTTATAGACGTGTGACCCCTCAAAAGATTCAGAATCGTTTGTAGATTACAATGATATTTTTGGTTTGGACCTAGACCCCCTGGTTGAGGAACTAGGCTAAAAAAGGCCATTTTGGCCTGTTTTAGATTTGCTCCTCACCTATCCGTCCGATTTCCAAATTGCTTACGTTGTTGGATAGAACATATGTTGACCTATCGTGCGATGCTATGGATATGGACTTTGCGTCCCGGGTTTGGATCCTAGGCTCCAAAACGTATCGACACTAAAAAGGGACCTTGCTCAGCCCCAACGCCCCTAAGGTAGTCGAGTCACCTATCCATCTGTTTGGAATGTCAAGCTCTTTCGAATGATACCCCTTACAAGACCCTACCTCCCATAGGAGGGTCTCTAGGGATCAAAAACAGGTGTAACATTGTCTTGAACTTTTCTCGGCTTCTATGGATCCCATAAGCTTTTGCAATATGTCAAATGAATGAGACGAGCCAGTAGATGGCAACACTCTATACGCTTTTGTCTTACCCCCCATAGGAGGGTCTGCAATGAGTGAAAAAAAACAAAATTCAGAGGCAAATTGCGGGGTTTCTATGGCACCTATAAACTTGTGTGGCACATTGTATGACGTGGGCTTCAAGCCCTGTCAAATCATGTACAACTTTTGGGTATACCCCCCATAGGAGGGTCTCGAGAGCCTGGAATAGAACACAGTTTTAATCGAAAATAACTCGACTCCTATGGAGCCGATAAGGAATTGTGACCCATTAAATGGTTTGAGTGCACGAGTAGATGACAAAAATACTCATGGTGTAGGCCGATCCCCCATAGAAGCCGAGATAGGTTCAAGACAATGTTACACCTGTTTTTGATCCCTAGAGACCCTCCTATGGGAGGTAGGGTCTTGTAAGGGGTATCATTCGAAAGAGCTTGACATTCCAAACAGATGGATAGGTGACTCGACTACCTTAGGGGCGTTGGGGCTGAGCAAGGTCCCTTTTTAGTGTCGATACGTTTTGGAGCCTAGGATCCAAACCCGGGACGCAAAGTCCATATCCATAGCATCGCACGATAGGTCAACATATGTTCTATCCAACAACGTAAGCAATTTGGAAATCGGACGGATAGGTGAGGAGCAAATCTAAAAGAGGCCAAAATGGCCTTTTTTAGCCTAGTTCCTCAACCAGGGGGTCTAGGTCCAAACCAAAAATATCATTGTAATCTACAAACGATTCTGAATCTTTTGATGGGTCACACGTCTATAAAGGCCCCATAGGAGCCGAGATATAGCCATTTCCGGTTCACCAGGGGGGGTCCCCATGACCCCCCAGGGAAAAAGTTTGGACCCGATCCGACTGTAATTTACCGAGATAGAAGGTTTGAACTGGATTCCATAGCATTTTAATGGGAAAAAGTTGAATAGGCTGCGAAAAATGACAAGTCCAACAAAATGCTACTGCGCATGCGCCTTTAAAACTCTACTGCGCATGCACAATGTGACGTCACTTGAATATCGGATATAAAATGCTCGACAACTTGGGAGTCTAGCTCAAACTATTCTCTGCTCTGAAAAGTTTTCTCACTCTGTAAAAAAAAAAAAAAAAAAAAAAAAAAAAAAAAAAAAAAAAAAAAAAAAAAAAAAAAAAATTTTTTTTTTTTTTTTTTTTTTTTTTTTTTTTTTTTTTTTTTTTTTTTTTTTTTTTTTTTTTTTTACAGAGTGAGAAAACTTTTCAGAGAGAAAAATTTTCAGAGCAGCTAGTCGACTGAGCTAGACTCACAAGTTGTCGAGCATTTATATCCGATAGTCAAGTGACGTCACATTGTGCATGCGCAGTAGAGTTTTAAAGGCGCATGCGCAGTAGCATTTTGTTGGACTTGTCATTTTTCGCAGCCCATTGAACTTTTTCCCATTAGAATGCTATGGAATCCAGTTCAAACCTTGTAACTCGGTAAATTACAGTCGGATCGGGTCCAGACTTTTTCCCTGGGGGGTCATGGGGACCCCCCCTGGTGAACCGGAAATGGCGATATCTCGGCTCCTATGGGGTTCTCAGAGACGTGTGACCCATCCAAAGATTCAGAATCGTTTGTACTTTACAACGCATCCATCGGTTGGGACCTAGACCCCCTGGTTCAGGCACTAGGCTCCAAAAGGTCCTGTGGCCTTTTTTTAGATTTGCTCCTCACCCATCTGTCCGATTTTCAAACTATTTATGTTGTTGGATAGCCCTTCACAGGGACTATTGTAGGATGCCATGGATCTAGACCTTGGGTCCCGGGTTTCGATCCTAGGCTCCAAACCCTTTCCACACTTGAAATTGACCTTGCTCAGCCCCAGGACCCCTCAGGTCGTCGTGTCACCTATCCATGTGTTTGGAATAAAAGGCTCTTTTGAATGTTTCCCCTTACAGGATTCTACCTCCCTTGGAGGGTCTCTAGGGATTAAAAACAGGTGTACATTGTCTTGAACCAATCTCGGCTTCTAGGGAACCGAGAAGCGTTTGCAGCATGTCAAAGGAAAGAGACGAGCTAGGAGAGGGCAACTCTCCCATTGATTTGACCCTACCCCCCATAGGAGGGTCTGTATTGAATAAACAATAATAAACTTTAAAGGCACATGATAAGGCTCCTAGGGCACCTATGAATTTGTGTCGCGCATTGTAAGACGTGGGCTGCGAGTCCTGTCGAACCGTGTACAACCATTGAGTAGACCCCCCATAGGAGGAGAGCCTGGAATCCAACACGGTTTGAATGGAAAAGAACTCGACTGTAATGGAATCCGATAAGGGAGGGTGAGCTATCAAAGGGTTGGAGGGCACGAGTAGACTACAAAACTATTCAGGGTGGAGGCCGATCCCCCATAGGAGGGTCTACAGAACATGACAACTGAAAATGAAAATGACAATTACACGTTACACAATGTAATACACGTAGCACTTAAGAACAACTTGCAAGTCAAACTCAAAATATTCTCAGCTCTGAAAATGTTTCTCACTCTGTAAAAAAAAAAAAAAAAAAAAAAAAAAAAAAAAAAAAAAAAAAAAAAAAAAAAAAAAAAAATTTTTTTTTTTTTTTTTTTTTTTTTTTTTTTTTTTTTTTTTTTTTTACAGAGATTGGTTGTAAACTTTATTTGCTTCTGAAATATATTTCAACTCTTTTTCATTTTGCATCCTATCCTTTCCTTCCATTCATGACGTCATGATACTTACATCCATGACGTACTTAAGTTAGTTCTAGTTACGGATTCGGGCATGTTTTTGTGGGCATGTTTCAAACAGGTAAATAGGCCTGGAAAGGGCCAAATGTTATTCATTTTCAGGTAAAAATCTCGAGGAGAGCAAAGAACAGGGCCTGTGGGGAGGGCATGTTTCAAACAGGTAAAAAGGCCTGGAAAGGGTCAAATGTTATCATTTTCAGGTAAAAAATCTCGAGGAGAGCAAAGAACAGGGCCTGTGTTCAACAGGTAAAAAGGCATGGAAAGGGTCAAGTTTGTTTCCATTTCAGGTAAAAATGTCAAGGAGGGCAAAGAACAGGGCCTGTGTTCAACAGGTCAGGGAAAGGAAGCCACGGTCCAAGGAATCCAACGGGGGAGTTCTTTCCAACGGGGGACCCAAAGATCCACGATAAATAAGGTCAAGGCTTGCTGAGGACACAAGCGTCTTTGCGGGATCATGTACAAATCCTCTACTTCATTTTACAGACATCTCGATAGATGCTATGGTACGCGGGTAGAGTGTCCCGAATGTCTGGAGCCCATGACCGTGCGTCACTTTTATAATAAACATGCGTCCGAAACACATAAGATGGACGGTCGGAAGCAATGCCTGTTTTGTTTTGGAAAGAAACATTGGCCTCATGGGCAAAAGAATCGTCCTGAAAACATTAATCATCTCACGTCGTGCTTGCAACGGTTCGTAGACCAGGCCAAGGTGGAAGAGGTCAAGGTGGAAGAGGAGAAGAGAGAAGAGGAGAGGAAAGTGTGTGGATGTAGACACTTTCAACCCAGGCCGCGGGACATGCGGGGTCGTACCAAGGATAGATTGAGCGAATATGGTGGGTTTTATGATGCGTTGTTGGAAAAACCCGACATGTGGGAAGAGGGGATAGGAAAAGATGTGTGGGGCATGGTTCAAAGTTATGTGAGGCAAGATTGGGTGTGGTTTCACTTGATGGTCAAACAGGATGTGTTTGATACGTTTCGCCGGGAAATGGAAAAGATTCGAGATCAATGTGTCCTATTACCCTTTTGGTGCCTCTGCGATGGATTGCAAAATGAGAGGGGTAAAATACAGCATCGACACATGATTCTAGCGTGTGAACAAGAGAGTGCGTTTGAAGACGTTTGGAAAGGAAAAGTTCGGTATGAATTTCCCAAGAGTGGTCAGGCTAAAAAATGCGTCAAGATTAAAAATGCCTTTCATCTGGTGCGAACCATCGTCTACGTGAGTCAACCCAAATCGTCGTGTGACAAGGCGAGATTCCTGACAATTTAAGCGATTCAGGCAATGCTTCTCATTTTCACATCAATCGACCCTTGCACCCGCACAGTATTGCGTTTCTCTGTACCCTCTTTCCAGGGGGAATAGAAAAATTATTGTGGGAGCAACTTGGAAGTAAAAATGTATCCAGTTGGGAAAAGGTTGCCAAGCGTGTACGGGACCCATGGTATAATGTAAGATGGGGGGTACCGATCCATGTGACGGGCTGGAAATTTTTAAATTGTGCGATTCCCTTGTATCCGAACTACGAGGAAACGGAGGAAGTCACACCTCTACAGTTGAATCTATACAATAATAAAATAGTGTATGTCAAGGAGGGAAATCAGGGAGCCGAGAGTTCCTTTCAACGCATAAGAGACGAAGTATATGTGTTGTCTCGTAAACAACAAAATATGATGAATGAAGTCAAGAAAACAAAACAAGTATGTGCCATGGACCACAAGCTGATATTAAGGTCAAAGATGGATGAAATGCAAGCGAAAAACGACCAAAAGCTCAACGAGATGAAAGCGAGAAACGACCTCATGGAAAGGGAAAGAGATGTGTTGAAAAAGGAAAATGACGTGTTGAAAAAGGAAAATGACGTGTTGAAAAAGGAACTTGACGAGTTCAAAACAAAAGAAAATGACATGGTGAAAAAGGAAAATGACGTGTTGAAAAAGGAACTTGACGTGGTGAACGCTACAGTACAAAACATGTCAGTTGAAAATAAAATATTGAAAGATTTGTTGCAAAGAAAAAGAGTGGACAGAATCTCTTCCAATACATGGCGTTGGAAAAACAATAGTGTAAAAAGGTTGGTTCGACCTCGTTCAGCCATCTCTCAACTTTCGAGTTCCCTAGCAAACCTTTGAAACTAAATCATGTAAGCTTCTCTAAAAAAAAAAAAAAAAAA
The DNA here is from genome assembly GCA_019973975.1 of Trichonephila clavata. NCBI lineage: Eukaryota > Metazoa > Arthropoda > Arachnida > Araneae > Nephilidae > Trichonephila > Trichonephila clavata. Next base: position 16,455 of record BMAO01026491.1, read on the forward strand.
AAAAAAAAAAAAAAAAAAAAAATTTTTTTTTTTTTTTTTTTTTTTTTTTTTTTTTTTTACATAGTGAGAAACATTTTCATAGCTGAGAATATTTTGAGTTTGATTCTCAAGTTGTTCTTCAAGTGTATTATCATTGTCATTTTAATTTCCAGTTGTCATGTTCTGTAGACCCTCCTATGGGGGGTCTGCCTACACCATGTTCTCAACCCAAAGGTAAAGTCTTTTTTCACAAAAAACAGGTTGCCATAAATGTACACCATCCTCTTGTCGGTATTTTTGAGCAAACAATCTGGATTTTTCAAGAGGCTTTTGGACACTTTTTCCCACAGGATCGCGTTGGGTCGAAATTCGTTGACGTGCTTGGCTTCCAGCACGGCCCGCTTGAAATTGTCCATCAACGTCTTTTGGTGGTACCACGGATCTTGGCGAAATAAGGTAAACACGCGTTTGGCGTGAGGCTCCTGGTAGAGGATGCCCGCTCGCACCTGGCCTTGTTGAGCGGCATATTCCAACGCATCGGGTTTCTCGGGCAGCGTCACGGGCACCACGGTGGAGGAGAGGTGCTCTGGGAAGGCATCCATGCTGCAAACTGACGAGAAGCGTCGACCCGCGTCCTCCTTTTATAGACGTGTTAGGCCGAGTGAAAAATGGGGTTGAGAGGTTGGTGGAGTATGGAACACATGCCTTGCACGGCAATCCAACGATGACATTGCGTCTGGTGGCAAAAGGGACATTCGCCTCGTGCATGGGATTTCAAGAGCATGACGGGGATGCGTTTGAAAGGACTGAAAGCGCTCCATTTTGCTTGAATGTCTTTAAAATCTTGCTTGGAACGAGAATCGGTCACACAGAGGGTGCCGACATTGAGATAATGTAAAGAGTTGAACACTTTATGCGCCTCGACGCGATCCGAAGCATACGAGACGACCCCGTTGGTGAGCGTGAAACCATGGTCTCGGAGACACAACACGGCCAGACCGTGCGTATGGAAAAAGACTTGAGCGTGGTGCTGGGGAAATCGATAAGCATAAGGAGGGCGTCGTCGAGACGAAGAGAAACGACGTCGTCGAGGGTCTTGGGGAGAGTTTAGTTTTGGGGGCTCATGAGAAGACTCTGGGTGTGAAGGAGAACCCATGGAGGGCAAAGGGGAACCAGGGTCGGATAACAGGCTCAACACATTGTCCGGGTCGGTCATGTTGAAAAAGAGAAGCTGCAAATTTTGTGCTCTGAAATGTAATCTGTCAAGTGTTTGCTTTTAAACATTATCTCTCTAAAAAAAAAAAAAAAAAAAAAAAAAAAAAAAAATTTTTTTTTTTTTTTTTTTTTTTTTTTTATAAGGATAAATTAATTTCTCGTCTAGCTAGAGTTTTTCTCTTCTTGTGCTGCGTGGACTCTGTGTTCTTTTCAAGTTTAAAAGCCTTCTACCACCCCCTCATTTCATTTACTCGTCTAGTGTAGTGTGCTTTGAAATTTTGTTTCTTTTCAATCGATCGTGTCCGACCATGTCTGCTGTTTCGGATGCATGTTATTGTGAACAAGATTGTTTAGTGTGTTCTCGGGGAAAAGAGTCCCCTCATGATTGTGTGATTCACGTTTTATTGAAATCGATGGTGTTTCAAGAACGAGTGATGCGCGGTGAACCCACCGAAGCACGATTGAAAGAAATTTTAGAGATTGGACAACACTATTTACCCCGGGCCATGCATTGGACGGACGAAAATAGTAAACGTTGGCAAAGGATGTATGACGAGATCCAGAGTGGGTTTCCCAAACCCTCTGTCGGAAGCGAATAAAGTTTAAAAGATTTGTCAGAAGCACATAAAATTTGAAAAATCTCGCAAACAAAGTTTGAAATATCTTTCAGAAGGAAAGTTTGAAATATTTGTCAGACGCACATAACATTTGAAATATCTTTCAGACGTACATAACATTTGAAATATCTTTCAGAAGCAAAAATAAAGTTTAAAACATCTCTCAGAAGCACATAAAACTTGAAACATTTATCAGAAGCAAATAAAGTTTAAAACATTTATCAGATGCAAATAAAGTTTACAACCAATCTCTCTAAAAAAAAAAAAAAAAAAAAAAAAAAAAAAAAAAAAAAAAAAATTTTTTTTTTTTTTTTTTTTTTTTTTTTTAGAAAGATTGGAGAGTGTTTAAAAAGGTTGAGCCTTTCACTCGAGCTTTCATTTGGTTTAATCTGTTGTCAACATTTCTTATTCTCTTCATGATGACCTCGTTCGATTCTCTCCTGGGTGAATTGGAAAAAAAATTTCTCCCAGGTTTGCGAGACAACGTCTCACGCTGGTCGTCTTATAGACGACGCTTGCAACGTTTAGCGGGTATTGTGAAATTTCAACAACTCGCGACCCACTTTCCCATTCCCGTCCAGGTGGTCTTGAGCGAGCATGGATTCCATCTTTCCGATTGTGTCTATAGTGCAGATGCCTGCACGGAAGGACCCGACACTTGCCATTGTTTTAATGTCTTTGACGCCCCCGAACACTATTTTATCGTGAAACGCTTCAATCATGTCGTCGTACGGGACGGGTCTTTACACTCGCTCGAATGTTTGACACGAGCTCACTGTCAATGTTGGAGACAGGGCCCCGTGGATCCTACTCTTTCTGCCACCTTGAAAGGGCTTCCGGCGGGACCGGAGATGATGCCATCCATTTTGAAAGAACCCTCACAGGATCTTCCTCCTGTCTAGCCAATCCAAAAGCACTTTCTGCGCGTCGCTCTTCTCTCAAAAGCACGATTCGGACGCCTTTTTGCCTCATACGAGACAATGGAGTCTGACAAAGCCTTTCAAATCTACCTGGCCGAATACCACGAGGCCCATTTGGCCGAGTACATTACTTTTATGATGCAGTTTCGAGCCCAGTTACAGACTCTCACTCCGTCCGACGTCATTGCTCTTTCCCCCGTGGACCTGGGAGACCTTTTACGAAAAGTGTTGCCCCATCCCGAGCCCATCGACGACCTGCCCACCTTTGAATGTCTCACCTCTTCTGAACCTTCCGAACTTTACAGTGATTACCTCGAACAGCAGGCGGCCCAAGGCAAGGGGGCCTTTCTGCAAGCTCTGTGGACGGTCTTGGCCCTTCCCAAATTGTATCGATTGGCGTACAAGGCCTGGAGGCGACATGGACCTCAACCGTTGGCCCCTTGGATTCTCTTGGCTCAAGCCGTCTTGGATGGCTGTTTTGCACTCAAATGGCCCGAAAGCGTCTTCCAAATACCCGAGACGTGTTCCATCTGTCTGAGTCCGATGCATTGGCCAGAAAAGACGCATTGTGGCCATGTATTTCACATGCGGTGTTTACTGCAACACCTGGAGGTGAGGAATACCTGTCCTCTCTGCAGGGCGCCCAACCCCATACGAGCAGCCTCGTAGAGGAGGGATTCCCCAGAAAAATGGGAGATGGATGACTGGAAAGGAGCATAGCTCGGGACCAGTCATTCATCTCCCATTTTTTTGGGCTACTCTCAGAGTCAAGGTTGGAAACGACAAGAAAAAAACTCTGACACAATTGTTAGAACATTGTGCAAGACCAATAAAATGTGAAAGATGAAAAGCAAATCAGGGTGACATTCCATATAGTATACAAATTGAGGGTTTGGAACAGCCATGGGAGAATGTTTGCTGGAGCTCGGGACCAGGAATCATTCTTCCATTGGCGGGGGTTTGGAAACGACAAGAAAAAAAAACTCTGACACATTGATTCAGACTGTGGCTGGAACATTGTGTGTAAGATTCACAATGGAAGGTTGACACATTTTTTGAGACTGTGCCTGGAACATTGTGTAAGATTCACAATGGAAGGCTAATAAAATAAAATATCGCAAAAGCCAAAAAAAGAATGTGAGGCAAGTTTGAAATATCTTTTAGGAGCTTGACAACCAAACTCTTGGCAGAGCTCAAAAAGTTTAAAACATTCTACCTCTCTAAAAAAAAAAAAAAAAAAAAAAAAAAAAAAAAAAAAAAAAATTTTTTTTTTTTTTTTTTTTTTTTTTTTTTTTTTTTTTTTTTTAGAGAAGCTTACATGATTTAGTTTCAAAGGTTTGCTAGTAAACTTGAAAGTTGAGAGATGGTTGAACGAGGTCGAACCAACCTTTTTACACTATTGTTTTTCCAACGCCATGTATTGAAAGAGATTCTATCCACTCTTTTTCCTTGCAACAAATTTTTCAATATTTTATTTTCAACTGACATGTTTTGTACTTTAGCGTTCAACTCATATTCTTTAGCGTTTCAACTCATATTCTTTTGTTTTCCATTCATATTCTTTTTTTTCCATTCATATTCTTTTATTTTCCATTCATATTCTTTTGTTTTCAACTCGTCAAGTTCCTTTTTCAACACGTCTTTTTCCCTTTGAATCAAATCTCTTTCCTCGGCTCCCTCCTCGACCTACACAATTTTATTATCGTATAGATTCAAATGCAGAGGTTCCTCGTAGCGCGGATACAAGGGAATCACACAATTTAAACATTTCCAGCCCGGATCGGACATTATACCATGGGTCCCGTACACGCTTGGCAGCCCAACATTTTTATTTCCCACAGTCATTTTTCTATTCCCCCTGGAAAGAGGGTACTGAGAAACGCAATACTATACGGGTGCAAGGGTCGATTGATGTGAAAATGAGACGCTTAAATTGTCAGGACCCTGGTCACACGAGGGTCCACTCACGTAGACGAGGGCCCCACGCCAAGAGGGCAACGTCGTGAGATGGCTCGCCTCCCATGTTCCAACAACACCCCTATTGGAATGATTCTCTGTCTTTTCTCGACATACCAACGTTGTAATGCCTACACTTTATAGGTCGCTGCTTTCCCCCAGCTTGACTAGTCTCATTGTCCCTCCCTCCATGACATGGGTCGTTGCCCAGCGGGACAAGTCTCCATTTCATTTGTCCCCTCATCCAGGATGAAACAATTTTTTGTTCTCGCGCCCCATATTTTTTTCAGAGGAAAAAATTTTCAATCAACACACCCCAAGGGACACGATTCTGACCTCCTTTCCAAAAAGGTCGTTTTCCATTTTCAATCATTTTTGGAAAGGGTCACGGTGCTCGACTATTTTTTCGACCGACTGTATGGAACCTATGGTAAGGACTGTAAAACGAAAGGCGCTTCCGATTTTACAGTGATTGCCATAGGTGTATGGTAGAGCGGTCAAAGCACCGGGGCCCCTGGAATCCATCTCCTGAAAACGTTGCCCTGCCTCCATTTCATGTTTCGCTGCTTTCACCCCCCGCTTCACCAGTCTCCCTTTCCTTTGCCCCCCGGAAACGCCTCCATTTCCCCCCTGACAAGTCTCCATTTCATTTGCCCCCCGTTTTAAATCATTCGTCTGGTTTGAAACTTTTTATTTTCTCGCGTCCCTCCAAAATATTTTTCGGAGGAATTTGAAAAATTTTCGATAAGCATATTGAACTGCTTTCTAGGGATACTTTGAGGGATACTTTGATGGGAGCATAAAACGCAACAAAAGGGACAAAATGCATGCAAAAGAGCCCTTGGAAGGTGAATTTCGACGTTCAGACCAACTTTGAGGGATACTTTGATGGGAGCATAAAACGCAACAAAAGGGACAAAATGCATGCAAAAAGAGCCCTTGGAAGGTGAATTTCGACGTTCAGACCAACTTTGTTTCATAGGTGGATGGGAGCATAAAATGCAACAGGAGGGTAAAAAGAAGATGAAAAGGGGACAAAATTCATACAAAAAGAGCCAGGTGGACTTGAAACAGGAGAGTGAGCCGTGGGACTCTCAATGCGGGGGAGGGGAAAAAGAGATGGGATGGATTCAAAAAGAGCCGTGGGACCACAACGAGAGGGGATTCTACAAAAGGAGCTAGGGGATGAGACTCTGAAAAGGGGATTCGACAAAAAGAGCCGTGGGACCACAACGTAGGGGACATACAAAAAGAGCCGAGGATCCTTTAAAAAAGGTTTTCCAGGTTCAATCATTTTCCGAAAGGGTGCCAACTATTGTATCGACCGACTGTATGGAACCTAGGGTAATGACTGTAAAACGAGAGGCGAGGGATTGCCATAGGTGAAGGGTAGAGGGGTCATAGCACCGGGCCCTGGAAACTGGGCAGTCCCCAAGCAAAGGGTTGAGTGGTTCCTGGGGAGGCTACGCAAAGGGATGTGAGCAATAGCATGGGAGAGAGGAATATTTCTAGGGATTCTTTTTTCAAATGGAAACATCTTTTAGGGGAGTAAACTATTCAAACGAAACGAGTGTAGGGGAAATGGGCTAAAGAGAAGCGCATCAAAGGGGAGCAGCATTGGGAGTCAAGTGAACAAAGACTTGAATGGGAGGCAGGGTGGGGATAGATTGAAGGGTAAAGATTGCAAAATAGATGAGAGGGATGGTAGAAAGGATTATAAAATAGGTGAGAGAGTTTTCAAACCGAGAGGGAAGGACTGTAAAACCAGGCGTTACACTTTTTTTAAAAAAAATGTCGAGTCTGTTTTGAAACATTGAATGGTAAGGACTGTAAAAAGCATGTGTTTTACTCTTAAAAAGAGGTGTGACGGTTGTGGGACACTTTTATTGCAGTAATTACCATAGGCTAATCATAAAACTTGTTGTATTATTCGTAAAAAAAAAAAAAAAAAAAAAAAAAAAAAAAAAAAAAAAAAAAAAAAAAAAAAAAAAAATTTTTTTTTTTTTTTTTTTTTTTTTTTTTTTTTTTTTTTTTTTTTTTTTTTTTTTTTTTTAGACATTTTGTGTAGTTTGTCCATGTAGCAGCATTCTTTTTAGTCCCGTGCGTTCCATCAACAAACTATCCCTTTCAGTTTTAAATGCATCCCTTTCATCTTTAAAAATGTCTCTCTCAAATTTAAAAGCATCTCTTTCGACTTTAAAAATGTCTCTCTCAGATTTAAATACATCCCTTTCGGCCTTACAGATGTCTCTCTCAGATTTGAATACATCTCTTTCCGCTTTAAAAATGTCTCTCTCAGATTTGAATATATCCCTTTCCGCTTTAAAAATGTCTCTTTCAGATTTCAATACATCTCTTTCGGCTTTTAAAATGTCTCTTTCCGATTTATAGACCTCTCTTTCAAATTTAAAAAGGTCTCTCTCCGATTTAAAAGCATCTCTTTCGGCTTTAAAGGTCATTCTCTCCAATTTCCATTCGTTTTCTTTGGATTTATACTCGTTTTTAAAGACGTCACATTCCATTTTCAAATCAGCCATGATGGGTTTCCAATAATGATCCTTTTCCATTTGAGCCTTTTCTTTCATTTCTTTCAGTTGTTTCATGACATTTTGTTGCTTTGGGGATAAAAGGTACATTTCATCCCTGAGAATTTGAAGGGAATACCCCGGATGGAAATCAATTTTCTTGCCACCGTACAACGTCCAATACGCTTCGTTCGGATCGTTCAAAGGTATCTGACACTTTAAAAATTTCCAGCCCGTGACTTTAATGGGGACCCCCCATTTCAAATGATGCCACTTGTCTGGCCCACGTTGAGCGTGACTATCCCATAGTACGACATTCTTTTTACCGTTTTGTTCCGAAAGTAGCCTTTCTAACCCGTTGGGAAACAGAGTACATAAATAGGCAATGCTATGGGCGTGCATCGGTCGATTGATATAAAAATGGGAGGTCCCCTCTTTTATAGGGTCTGGGATCCTACCATCACACATGGCCTTGGGTTGGCTCACGTATACAATGGTCCGAGCCAAGTGAAAAGCATTTTGAATTTTCACGCATTTCTTGGCATGTTCTTTGGTTCCATAACGAACTTTATGTTTCCAAATGTCTTGAAACGAGCCATCCTGCTCACAGGCCAGAATCATGTGCCGATGGGGTATTTTACCTTCTTCACTCTCCAATCCATCACACAGACACCAGAAGGGTAAAAGGACAAATTGATTGCGAATGGCTTCCATCTCCCGACAAAATGTGGGAAAGGCGTCATGTTTCACCATAATGTGAAACCAATCCAAATCATGGCACAGGTAGCGTTGAAAGATGCCATGAACGTCCTTTCCCAAACCGCTCGCTTCCGTAAATTCGATTCCACGGGCCATAGGTCAGGTTTTTCAAACACTGAATCATAAAATCCAACAGAGGTGGGGTCTTTGCAACGATCATAGAGGTAGTGGGCGTCGAGATGAA
>BMAO01026492.1:0-14329 GCA_019973975.1 Trichonephila clavata
AAAGACAAACAAAAACACTTATCTCAAAGTTTTAACTTATTTTCAATTTAGTATTTCATTGTTAAAGCTATGTAAAAATTACTTCTGAAGTGGTTTATTGATTTGGAATTTTTCAATATCGAAATCTTAAATTACTAAGCTTCAAAATTCAATCAGTTAAATATTCTTTAGAATTCAACATTTTATAAGCTTAAAAAAAAGACTCAAAATATCAGAAAATTTTAAAATTTGTTAAGGTAAGCAGATATTACTTAAATTAAAATTAGTAACTGTGCTATAGTGCTAAGAGTCGAGTAACAGCTATAATCATCGATTGGTGAGACTTCAATATCGATAGAAAAGTGTCCTCATCGATGAAATTTTCTTAATAACACATATTTTGTTTTTCCTTTACCATCATTTTTAAATATTGCTCTAAGACGTAATCAATATATTTTATGGAATTTCCGTTTGATTTTGATGGTTCCATGTATTACAAAAATTAATAACCTTTGTTCGTAAAGATTATCGATTTATTGTATTCCTTCTCTTTTTCATGCGGTAATTGATTTTTATTGGAAAATATTAACATTTTAATTTTCTTTAGCGTTATTAAGGCCCTAATAACTAATAAAATCGAATGAGCTTCTCAATATTTGTAATTATGAATAACACCTATTTTGGTTTTTCAGAAAACTTAGTTTCATCTTAACATTTGTTGTACTATAAAGTACATCAATAAAGTTTTAGAGACAGTACATGTGCTCTTTTCTATTTGAAAACTTGATCTCTATAGCTCAAATGTTGCTAAGGGATCGAAACAGTTAAAAAGCTTTAACCTTTTAAAATTAGTTTGGTTAACCTTTCTTACGAATCACAAATTCTTTCCATAGCACATAGATTTTATTGCTATTTTGATACATATTATTGATCATTACAAGAGCGACAAAAAGTACATCAATCAAGCCATGCTTCACTACTGGATACCTCTTCTATTATATTAGATTAAAATAGAAGATTTGTGAATATAAATCTCTGATAATGATAGAGAAAATTGTGTTTGAGAATAAATGGCGTTGAAGAGAAAAAATCTCATTTCAATCAACTATGAATATGAATATTTAATTATATTATTTCGAAAAATAGTTAGAGTAAATATTTGTAAAACATTAATAGTAGTTAAAAATAAAAAAAAGCTTTGGAACAATTTTTTTGAAAAAAATATCAATCATGAATGTGGGAAATTCAATTGACGTTGATACCATAAATATTCCTCTTTGGATTATAGTATTACTAGACTGCAGGAAAAGAAAAAGAATAACGGAATATTTCCTGAGAATTCTTTCTTGTTTTTTAATAATAATATTCTTTCTTTCTATATTTTACGTTTTGGCTGCTTTTGTGCATGATTTGTTTTCATCTGAAGATACTAAAGCAACCCTTGCTTACATATTTGTTGATATTTTAATCTTTGCCGTATGGTATTCGATGTATTCTGAGAAGAAAAACTTACAAAATCTCATACAATTTATAAAAAATCGCACAAATTTATCAAAAGTGAAGCGATATGGATTAAATTCTCGTGTAATGGACATGTTCTTTTTGCGGTTTTTATTTTACCTTTATTGTTAGCCGGAACATATGCTTACATAGGGTATATAGAAAAGAAAACAATCAAATTTGGACATTCGGATACACGACGCAAGATCCGAAACATCGAATCCTGATGGATATTGCATTCCTATATATTTATTTCACAGTGTATTTGGAATACCCATGTCTGATTGCCTCTTCGCTGTACGTCTTGATACGTAGTTACGGACAATTTCTTCTTAAGATTAGCGAAAGTATAAAAAATACGACTTTCATCACAGCAACAGAATTATATGTTAAAATATTAAACGATTACAACAGCGTTGAGGAAAAAATTCATCTGTTGAAAGGCACTTTATTAACACCTTTGCTCCTCATTTTGTCAGTATGCTTCTGTAATATGTACACGACTTTGTCCTTTGCCATACACGGGCAACCATCTCTTCAACATATATTGGTCACATGTAGCAATGTTTGCACAGGCATCTTTATTATATTTCTCTAACACTCATCAGTGACAGAATTCCGGAGTCCATGTCGGAGATCAAAACAAGTGCTGGATTTTTGATCGATAACTATAATCATCACAGTTTAAATGAGTTGGAAAAAATAGTGGTCCTTAAAAATTCAGGAAAAAAGAAGTTGTTTACTTAACGGCTGGCGGTGTTGTGTATCTTAAGAGAAGTTTCATTCTATCCGCTTTCGGAGCTCTTTTTACTTATGGATTACTAGTTATGAATCTAAACTAAACCACTGAATGATAAAATTGGCGCGCGAAGTCCAAGCAAAGTAATTAAAATTGTATAGAATGATAGTGTGCAAACGCTTGTAAATGTAAATATCTTTAAAAAGCAATTTTTAAGTTATTGTATACATTTTTAAAACAACGTTTATTTTTACTATTAATTATTTAACATTGTTGTAATTAATAATATAGTGATTTTTTCCCACACTGTACTGTGATGAGACGTGAATTTAGACTACAATTCAATCAAATTCATTAGGAAAATATAATCCGCATAGACTCATACATAGTTCGTCAACTCCACTTCATGCATCATGATCCTAGTTCAATTGTAAGGGATCACTTTTTATTGATTTTCTGTCAAATATTTCTTTTACTTGCCTGGAGTTTGTGAAATTTGATTTTGGATATTTAGCATTCTGTGTTAAACATGCATTCCCTTTTTGTCTTCTTGAATGGGAAAAACTATTCTTATGGATCCCATATCCATGCATATGGAGAGTATTTTTATTCTATTTGCTTTGAAATATTTGATGCTCTCTGAGAATTTTCAGAGCAAACAAAGAAGATTGATTATTGTCTTTCCTTATCTCCTTTAAAAATATCAAAAAGAGATGCAATGGACGGAGAGGAAATCCAAGCATTAATAAATTTTATCCATGAAACAGTGTAACCAAGAAACAAAGTCTTTGTAGAAAATGCTTATAATTGCATTTGCTAATGATATTACTACTTCAACAATTGAACGTCACAATCTATAATTGATTAGAAAGTAAGGGAAAGCATTAAATAAAACTTTTCCCACTTTTCAACTAAACCAAAAATAGATAAGGTTGTATTAAGAATATAAATAATGACCCACACCCGATTATATATAGGAAAGAAGTATGTTTCAATGATGAAATTCAATTGTTTGCTTAATATTATTAGTTAGTTGAATATAGTAAAGTAAGGGTAACTGTTGTAAAATATTTCTGTATCTCCAAAAACAACTTATAAGTTTCTGCATAGAATATTGTTCTAGACTCCCAATTCTTTATACTTTTGAAAAATGTAATATGCATCTAAGATTTAGCAAGGGCATTTCACTCTTATTTGTTCCTTAAGAAAATTTAAAGTTGGTAAAAAAAGACTAGTTATTAAATTAAATTAAAATATTATACTTTCGTTGGCTTGTATTTTTACTGATTTCGACACTTCAGAAATATGTGGAACAATTTAAAATTATACTTGCAAAAATTAAGTTCACTAAAAGCTTAATAAACATTGTAAAATGTATTCCAGTAAAGTTGATGGCGTCGAAGGCGTAAGAGGTTAAATTTGTGCCATCAATGGCCAAACATATTTGACTAATTACTTCGCTTTCATATTACACCTTTCATTCTTATTTTGATGTCATTCTTATATGTAAATATTTGAAAATGGAATATTTGTTAAAATAAATACTTCTTCAGTATGTTCTAGCAAATTTTTAAAGGACAATAAATAAGGAATACGCAACGAAAACATTCGAAGTTTTATATAGAGATGAGCATGTGTATGCAGTTGTAATAATGAACAATATTCAGCAATCGTAGTTGATTTAGAGAAATAAATTAGCAGTAAGGAATAAATGCCAGCAAAACAATCAATGTTTAGTTGGTAATTTTACTTTACAATTCAACTTACTACAGAAATTGCATTTAACAGTGCTCTTCACTAATTGTACTTATTTTTTATATTGCAATTAATATATTTCGTTGACAAGCAAACATACAAATGAACAACAATTGCTTTCCAAGTAAAATTTTGAAAACGTTTCCATATATCTATTTCAGGAAAATGAATCCGACTCCCAATAAATAAATCTACTATTCTGGTTTACAATATATTCCGAAACAAAATGTTTTGTATAAATACATCAGATAAGTACATAAAAATTATTCTATAACATCTAAAAATTATTCTATGATTTATTACAAATCACCATGCTAAACTTATAGACTTTAATGCATATTTAATGTTATTAAAATTCAATTATTCTCTTTGTAGAAAAGATATACCTATATTTATGAAATTATTTTTGAGTTATGATTTTGTACCGTAATTTGACAGAATTTCATCATTATTATAATTTTCAGAAATAAGAATATAAACTCTTAAAATATCTCAAGTAAACAAGCTTTATTAATTAGCTTGTTGTTGCCTGCATAAAATTTGAGATAGTAAATTGATACAATACATTTGCAGTGCGTACTTATTTTTGTTTCTTTTTTGCTCACTCCATGTAATCATTAAATAATTTACGTCCATACTAGATATGTACTTGAAAATCGAACGAAATTATTTTTCATTAGCTAAAAAGAACACATACAGATATTTTCAAATATTTTGAATTACTTAAATACAATACTCATTTAGGAGTATATTTTGAGCGTAATTCTAAAATATATGCATGCATATTATTAATTTATTTGCATAATGTTTTATGAGGGGGGATAAGGACTTTTATACGGTTACCCTATTTTTTTCCTTAAATTCGCACTAATATTTTTAGGAAATTTGTTTGATAAGAATTATTCTGATAATTTTACTGATTCAAATTCAAAAGTTATTCAGATATTTAAATAAAATATGCATGCACGCATTATTAAAACTTAATTTCATTTGGAAAAAATTTTTATTCAAGAAGACCAAAAATAAACAATGTAATCTGGAATTTAAAATAAAATTGTACCCATAATGGCTGTTTTTTTTTTTCAAAAATTAAATTAAGGAAATTTAAAAGGCCAACGGCTGTAGGTAGTATATAGGTAGCCTGTAATAAATATTAATGTAAAATGGGGTATCTACACACACATCAGTTGTTTCGATTTGCCATCTCTTGCCTTATGATAAAACTTGTAAGTTTGTCTATGCACATGCATGCTATTTTAATTTTAATTCAGATCAAGTACTGAAAAGGCATTTTTCGCATTTAATACTAAACGCAGTTTTTTAACGAAAATTTTTTTGTATTTATATTTAAGTTATAATTTATGAAATAATTGATGTTATAAAAAAAAAGAAAGAAATGGAATTAACAGTCACTCAAGTAATGACATACACTCGTAACTTCCGCAAGTCAAACAGATTCTGCATAGCTCAATGAAACAGTTGTGAAATAAACAACAATTAGGCGAAATAAATAAAAAGCATTTCATATACAAAAGGTTCTTATTTTTTATCTGTGTTTAAACAAAACTGTGTAGAAATATACACATATATTTTAAGTGTATCCTTCTTCCTTTCAGCAGAACATTGTAGTATCACAAAAATTGACCAATGTCGAAAAATCCGGCGCATGCGCGCACTTTTAATACAAAAAAATAAGATCGAAATTTAAGGGTGTGCGCTTTAGCTTGAGTATGAAAGTGATAGTTTCAATAATAAAAAAAAAAGAAAAGAGTATAAGAAAATTTTCTACATTGATTGAAATTCTGTTTATTAAAAAAAATACTTAATGAACTTAAAGGGTTGTAACTTTAGAGAAGTACGCTGTTTTTTTGTTTTTTTTTTTATTTTATTTTTTATTATTACTTTCCGAAAGCTTGGGACAATGCCTCGAATAAATTATTTCAAAACATAATAGCAATGCATAAATATAAATATCAGGTTTCTTCGTAAAAAAGGAGGTGCGTTATACGGCGAATATACCTAAAAATTAAATTATAGGTGCGCGTGATACGCCGGATTTTATACGGTAAAAAAATTTGAATGCCGCTCATAAAGTTTGCATATTGTGATGAAATATTTATGAATTACAAAATGTAGATAGCATTCTACTAAGTAAAGAAATAAAATTCTATGTGATAAATAGAAGATAAGTAACAACACTACGACTTCCTATCCTTGAACCGAGAAAAACTGAGCTTTAATAAAAGTGGAACACAAAAATGCACCTGAAAATAAATAATTATATACAGTTTTTGTTCTTTCCTGCATAATGAATTAACTTACATTAGCTATTAAATTTATCGATTCATGTCAAAAGTAACTTAAATAACTATATATAAACAGAGGTTTTCTTTCAAAATATTTTTATATTTTTCTATTTCTTTATTTCAACTGTAACAATAACTTTCCAATCAAAATAATTACCTTACCTAATTTTAAATAATGCTTATAATACAGCTACTTCTCTCCATTGATTATGGATATAATCCATTCTTATGGACCACAAACCCCCCACATTGAACATAAACAATAAAATACCTTAAATATATACACATTTCATCTCAACTACACAATCTAAAATACATTTTTATTACTAGCAATATATATATATATATATATATATATATATATATATATTGTATAAGGATAATACTAATTAAATATACTTATTAATCATGGCATGACTAAAATTTTTAAAGGATATATATCTATATATATAAAGGAGAAAAGCGACTCACTCACTGACTGACTGACTGACTGACTGACTGACTGACTAATCACGAAATCTCTGGAACTATTCAACCTACAGACTTGAAATTTGGTAGACATGTTTCTTTGATAGAGTAGACATCAGCTAAGAAAGGATTTTCCGAAATTCGAAACGCAAGGGGCGTTACGGGGGGTTAAGGGCTTTAATAATAATTGTTTCCATGTTTAAATTACTTGATGTACAATCTTAAAATTGGGTAAGCGGATTCCTTTCAGAGAGTAGAGATCCGCTAAAAAATGAGTTTGCTGAAAATCGACCCCCAAGTGGCGTTGCAGGGCTTAGGGGGCGTTTTAGATAATTATTTCCATTTTTAAACTATTTGATGCACTGTCTTTAAATTTGATATATAGATTCCTTTCGTAGAATAATGATCAGTTACAAAACGGGTTTTGTGAAAACAGACTTCTAAGTGGCGTTGTGGGGGATTAAGGGGCGTAATAGATAAATATATCCGTTTTTAAACTACTTCACCTACCTGCTTGATAATTCGTAGGTAAGTTTCTTTCCTGGAGTAAATATCCGCTACAAAATGGGTTTTGGGAAAATTGACCCCCAATGGGTGTTGCGGGGGCGGGGGGTTTAAGGGGCGTTATAAATTCCTATTTTTAAGTTATTAGACGTACAGTCTTGAAACTTAGTAAGCAGATTCCTCTCATAGGGTAGAGATACGCTAAAAATGGGTTTCGTGAAAATTGCCCCCAAGTGGCGTTGAGGGGACTTAAGGGGCGTTATAGATAATTATTTCCATTTTTAAACTATTAGACGCACAGTCTTTATATTTGATAAAGAGATTTCTTTCATAGAGTAGAGATCAGCTATAAGAAGGTTTTGTGAAAAAAGACCTCTAAGTGGCGTTGCAGGGGAATAAGTGGCGTAATATATTTTCGTTTTTAAACTATTTGACCTACCTGCTTGAAAATTGGTAGGAATGTTTCTTTCATGGAGTAAATATCCGCTACAAAACGGGTTTGGAGAAAATTGACCCCCAAGGGGTTGTTGCGGGGGGTTAAGGGCAGATATAAATAATTATTTCTTTTTTTAAACTATTGGACTCACAGTCTTGAAATTTGGTTAGCAGATTCCTCTCATAGGATAGAAATACACTGCAAAATGTGTTTTGTAAAAATCGACCCCTAGGTGGTGTTGCGGGGGTTCAAGGAGAGTTATTGATAATTTTTTTGCATTTTTAATTAATTGGACGCACAGTCTTCAAATTTTGCTAAGCAGATCCTTTCATAGAGTGCAATTCCCCTACAAAATGGGTTTTGTGAAAACAGACCCAGAAGTGGAGTTGCGGGGCTCAAGTGGCGTTATAGACAATTATCCCATTTTTAAACTGTTCGACGTACAGTCTTGATATTTGATAAGCATATTCCTTTCGTAAAGTAGAGAACCGCTATAAAATGGGTTTCGCGAATATCAACTACTAAGTTTAATTTCGGGAGATTAAGAGGCGTAATCGATAAATATTTCCATTTTTAAACTACTTGATCATCCTGCTTGAAAATTGGTAGGCATGTTCCTTTCATGAAATAGAGTTCCTCTAACAAAGAGTAAAATGAAAATTGACCCAAAGATGTTTGGCAGGGGTCAAGAGGAGTTACAGAAAAAAATTCCTGTTTTTAATTGTTAGACCCATATACTTGAAATTTGTTAAGCATGTTTCTTTTGTTGAATAGGGATCCACTAAGAATAAATTTTAAGCAAATCAAGTTCTGGGGGGTTGCAGGGGGTTACTGGGACGTATTGACAAAAAAAATTACTTTTTTCGAGCTACAGGACTATAATAATGAAATTTGGTTTGCATTTTTCTTTTGTTGAATTGAAATCCGCTAAGAGCGGTAATTTTGGAAAACGGCTCTCAACGGGATTACGGGGATATTTATAGTAAAACTTTTGCTTTTTTCTGTTAGATTTAGACTTGAAATTTGGCTTGCATGTTCAATTTACGGAGTAGAGATCCACCGAAAATTGGTTTTGCGGGAATCCACTTGGTTTTTGAGTTACGAAAGAGCAAACATATTCTATGCCTCAATTTTAGAGACTTTTAGAAAATACAAATTAGATGAGTTCTGCCCTTTTTTTTTATCAACAGGTGACAGTTACATGTATAAGTATATTTTTCAATTCAATCGAATTCTTAATGCTAGGACTTAGATATCAATAATTTATACATATATATAAGCAGTAAAAATTTATAAAACATCATGATATACCCAGCGAAGCAGTCGGGTAACAGCGAGTTAATAATATAAAAGCTACAAAAATTTCTCCACTCTCTATTGAAAAGATAACATAAAGCGCATTGTGTAAAGATTTTTTGTGGGGAAAAAATTTAAATGTAGTAAAAGCATTTAATTCTTAACATATTTTTCAAATAAATTTAAATTTGAAATAACAAAATAAAATAGTTTTCAATGCAAAATAGTTAACATTCAATTTATACTCTTAACGGTTTTGTTTTGACGAAGGTTTGAATTAATTAAAAGAGAAACAAAAACCCGGAATTTCTGTCAATTCTCAAAATTCTAGCTAATAAAAATAGAAGCGAAAATTTCACAACGAATCGAAATAAATGCTTTTTCAGCATATGTATTATTTCCATGAAAAAATCACTCTGTTCGTTAAAAAAACCGCACAGTTAATATTTAAAATCCAAAACATTTAATCGGACGGCTTAAACTGAGATGATGTATTAATCGTGGGGGTGGGGTCGCCATCTATCTAAACGTATGTGATGCACAACGTAAGTTTATTGGCAATCACGATGATTTTGTGAGAAGAAAAAAATACCCAGTACATTAATCAAACTAAATCTAATTGGGGAGATATATGTGCCGTGAGATGTACTTTACCTAACGGTAAACCCATTGTTGTCGTCACAGTTTATATTTCTGTTAATCAGAATGTTAGTGACATTATAGAGTATATCCAAGAGACATTATTAGCATATACAGAAAGTTGTTCTAAACTAATGGGGGGAAGTATCATGTACCTCCACTCATAATTGTTGCGATTTCAATACTAATTTCGATAAAGGTGAAGGATTGGGATTAGCACAATTTTTAAAATCAGAGCATAATTTGGATTTGGTTTCTGGTAGAGTACTGGAGACGACTAGGTATAGAATAAACATTTATGCGATGTTTTCACTAGTTGTAAATCACATATCTACCGAGTTCATGTATCATACTTTAGTTATCACAAGCCTCTTGTGACAGTGATTAATAATGACTAAAGAATGTAATTAGTACTCACAGTGATATTAATAGTAAGTAAATCAACCTTCTTAACAATGTTCTCGAGTACTATGAGTAGCATATATTTTTGTACCATAATTCAGTATATTATGTATGTATTATTTTACCAAATCAATATTAAAAATGTGAATAGAATGAAGAAAATACATGTATAGTTTCATTATTATGAGATTTATTATTTACCTGTTTGCCTACTATATAATTAAGATAACCGTTCTGAAAGAGTAAACTCCAGTCATGCGTCGGAGCTGACACACAGTTTTTTTAATTATCTGTTTTTATTTTTATTTTTTGCAAAGTTTACTATGCATATTTCGTTAATTTATTTTCACCTAAAACTTATTTTTCAATAGTTCCGCAAAATTTCTAAAGTTTAAAAATCTGAGAAACTCCCAGTCATTCAGTCACATTATTTTTATTTTATAATAAGAATTCTTGATAACCTCGAATTTTCCAAGGACAAATTAAGCTCAAAATGTCCTTGAGCTTAGATTGTGACTATAATCTAAGTAATACGTAATATACGTATTTAATGAGTTAATCTTATGTAGGGCCGGTATATCCATCGAGATACCAGGAGATCGGGGCCGGAAAGGCCCGGATACGTGGACTTAATCAGAATTTCTGTTTATCAGTTTCGATCTGCTAGTGCCAAGATGGCCTGTAATCTCCTGCGCTCAGGGCACAAATGAACTTAATTTGGCACAGATCTAAGTTCTTAAACTGCTCAAATAATTAGTAAGAATAAGGGTTCTAGAGAATTTCTATGAAAAGCTGTGCACTGCTTCGGAATTTCAGAAAAGATTTTTTTAACATTCAATTACTTACCTGTACTTATTATAAACTATTAGACAGATAGAAATATCTCATATGTCTCTTTCTTGTATTAGTGACTTGTTCTTCATATTTTTAGTCCAACCTCAACCATTTTTTATTCATTTGAGTTTTAACATCTTTTATTTATCGGTTTCGTAATTTTCCATACACTTATCATAAATTGTTCAGTAATATTAATAATGACTGCGTGAAAATTTAACCTTAAGCAATATCAAACACTGTATGGAAGAAGTTGAGATGTAGTTTTAATCTATGGAATTTATCAGAGGAGAGATCTGAATGCAAAAAATTCGAACACATATGTCAACATTTTAAGTGATTTATTAGAATATTGCAATTAAATACCACTAAGCAAATACAACACACTGAAACATGCTCACAGTTATTACAGTTCAATCAGGAAAGAATGGCATCGAATAAATCAGAATTCAAGGTATCAAAGTTCCCCAAAACAAATAATTTAATTTCATCATCTGAAATTCGAATAACATATATATATAATAAGAGGAAAAATACTGTTGCAGATAGTGGATGTAGAGCCAATATATGCACAAAAAACTGCTGCCAGATATTTGAAAGCCAATCTATTCAAGTAAACAGGTAAATAAATGCAAAAAGAGTCATTTTATATTTACGCACATTAATAACACAAATAATGCTGAAACACATTTTATAATGTTACATTCAATTCACAATCAAACAATGACAACTGGTAATAAAAACCCTGGAAAGTTTAGAGATTCTTGTTTTACTCATTACACTGTTTCTTGGATTTAATTCATCAATTCTGAGACCTTTTCCCATCTTCTCCCATTTATACTTTAAAAATGGAGAAGGAAAGAGAAATATATATATATATATATATATATAATCTAGTTTAATGTGTTTGCACTGAAAGCTTTCAAGGAACTAAATTTTTTCAATACAGCAACAGAAGAAATATATCACACATTTCATAACATATATAATCTATCAATATGACAAACAAATGAACAACTTGGTGAACTATTTCTGAGTGTATGTTAATTTCATTTTTCTATTGATAGAAAGTACTGCAGGTGTGTAACATCTATATTTGCTTAAACACAGTGGAGAAAACTCGGCATATTATTAAGTATTGCTATGTAAAATATCTTCCTTGCATTGGCAAATTTAATCAAACATAATTACGATAAATCAAGGTATTTAGGAAAGCATAAATAATTTTGCGAATGTTTTTAAAAACGTATAATAATAGATGGAAACTCTTTAACTTTTCTTTAACTTCGTACTGCAATTTTATCTCTCAGTGCTTGATTCAGATTTAAAACCAGTAATCCATAAGTAAAAAGAGCTCCGAAAGGATAGATAAGCTTCTCTAGAGATACACAACACCCCAGCTGATAAATAAGTAGTTTTCTTTTTCTTAAATTTTTTCAGAAGCATTATTTTTTCCAACTATTTAAACTATTATGATTATAATTATCAATCAAAAACCCAGCTGTTGTTTTATATCCGATACGTATACAGGAATTCTGTCGCTGATGAGTGGTTAAAGAAAATATAATGATTACGCCTGTGAAAATATTGCTGCTTAAGACCAATATATCATTGTAAGATAGCCTTCCATGCACGACAAAGGAAAGAGGGGTTACAGAATACAGAAGCCTACTGATAAGAGGAGTACAAAGGAATCGATAAAGCGCCTTTTAACAAATAAATTTTCTTCTCCAAGGAGTTATAATCACTTAATATTTTAGCGTATTCTTCAGTTGCTGTGATGTGTCTCGTTGATTTAGATTTTCGCTAATACGGCGAAGAAATTCCCCATAATTATGTATTAGACGAATAAGGAAAAGGCAATCAGGCATGGATATTCGAAATACACTGTAAAACAAATATAATAGTACGCAGTATCCATGAGAATTCGATGTTTCCGATCTAGCATCGTGTACCCGTATGTCCAAAATTTATTTATTCTATTTTCTTTTATAATTTAAGTAAGCATACATCCACCCTAGCAAAGAGGTAAGATAAAATAACAAAAAGGATCATATCCACTACACGAGGAGTTAATCCATATTGTTTGACTTTTGATAAATCTGTGCGACTTTTTATAAAATGTATGAGAATTTTTAAGTTTTTCTTCTGAGAGTGCAAGGATAACCACACGGAAAAGATTAAAATATCTACGAATATGTAAGCAAGAGTTGTTTTAATGTCTTTAGATAAAAACATATAATTCATAAAAACAGGAAAGAGCAAAATTGTAGACAGATGAAATACTATTGTTAAAAAATAAGAAAGAATTTAGAAAATATTCCGTAATTCTCTTTCTTTTTCTACTGTCGAGTAATAATATAATTGAAAGAGGAATATTTATTGAAGTAACGTCTATTGGTTTTCCTTTATACATTCTGGTTTAAAAAAATTAAATATCCAATTTAAGACCTAATGTGCTATCACAAATGTATGCTTAATGAGATTTAGGCTTAACTCTTGATCAGAATTTCAAACGAGCGTGAATTTTCTCAAGCAACATTTAATGTTCAACTGCAGTAAGCAATTTTCTGAAAAAAGAGCAAAAGTATCATAATAATTTCGATATGTATTAAATTAAGTATTCAAATTTATATTTGATTGAAATATAACTTTTTACTTCTATCGAATTTATACGCAGCAGGTTTTGCTCTTTCTTAATATTAAGAAATCTTCATTTTCACACTAATATCAAACAAGAATTAACAGTTATCAAAATTATGAGGTGACACTTCGAGCTCTACTTTGTATCTTTCTACATTTTTCTATCTAGTTTTCTTGTATAAAATGCACATTAATAAGTATAAAATGAGCAACAATGCAAATGCTCTTCGTAATATCGGTACATCTTAATGATTCAAAAGAATAATCAATCTAGAAAATTTGAAAAGGTTAAAGTCATTTAAACGCTTTGAACATTTAGCCACTTTTCAGTCGTATAAATCATTTTTCAAGAAGAAAAAACTATGTACATTCGCTTTAAATTTAAAATCTAGTCATTTATTTTAGTATAAGAAGTGCTGAGGTGAAGCTTTCCTCAAAACTAAAAAGAAGTCTTACAAATTTGTAAGTTAGTGATATTAATTGAATTATATTGAACAGTTTAATGGCTTTTTTGTGATTAATTTCTTAGTAACACCAAAGAAAATTAAATTGTGACCTTTAGCCATAAAAATCAATCCCCATTTGTAAAATGAACAAACATTATTAGGGATTTTTATTGTTTATGAAAGATAAAAGCAACTAAAATCAAATGAAAAAATCAATAAAGTATTGATTTCATATTTGTTCCGTTTTTTCAATAACATTAAAGGAATAACAAAGATGTAACAATACACATAACATGATGAAAATTTTGTAGCTTAATTTTTTCTGTCAATATCAGTTATAGATGTTTATAGATGATATTCAATTCTTAGTAGAAACCCTTTA
>BMAO01026493.1:0-98966 GCA_019973975.1 Trichonephila clavata
ATTTTTGGATTTGCATCTACTTTCATATAACAAAATGAAATACTGTAGCGTATTAAATTACCATAATGAATGTAGGACGAAAAGTTTTTTTTGTTTCCACTGAAGAATCCATATTTATTTTAAAAATAGATACAAAACTTAGGTTCAACAAACTTCAAACCATCTAACCTTTCATCAGTATGCTCCGATCATATTGAAGAAGCATGCTTTATGTATCAGCCTTTCACCAACAGAAGGACATTAAAGCCAAATTTAATTCCTACAAAATCCTGTTTTTCCGAACCACCATCTACCCAAAGAATTTTACAGAGAAGGAATGAATCTTCAGTGTCACAGAAATTGAAAGATGTTCCAAAACACATTTAGACTGAAATATGAGTACTTTTTTAATATTATCTCAGTACTTATATATATATATATATATATATACGTGCTATCACAACAATCGCCAACGTTCAAGATAACTCGCCAAGTTGGCGACTCCGATTTCACATGTGTCGTATGCGCTGAAATGGCAATCATGTACTTTGTTTCATTTAAAGTCGCCAGTAGATTGCGATAATACGTAAATATCATTATTTCATTTTCAGTATTTTTTTCTTTTATT
Organism: Trichonephila clavata; assembly: GCA_019973975.1. Lineage (NCBI taxonomy): Eukaryota > Metazoa > Arthropoda > Arachnida > Araneae > Nephilidae > Trichonephila > Trichonephila clavata. Next base: position 608 of record BMAO01026493.1, read on the forward strand.
AAATACGGTGACAATATTTAAAGTTTTAAAAACAGTCCGAAATATTTTCTGAGCATTTCAAATTCAAAGAATTTTAATTTTGCAGACATAGAGAAACAGATTAGAAACGATTAGCTGTTATTGATAATCACGTTACAATCGGCAAACAAATGCAATGCCCTCTGGTGGTGAATCGACCCCATTGGATTAAAGTAAAACACATACAAAAATTAAGATGGATTTTATGAATCGATTGGCGTATTTTTACAATTTGTACATTATCAATAAGTCAAGAAATATTTGACAAAAAAATCAAATTATTAAAAATATTACGACAGTTATGAAACTGCTATGTTTATCTTAAAATTTAACCACCAAATTAAACGATTTTAATGAAAAATGCATGAGTAAAATGAAATGCAATAATGCTCGCGCGTTTAGAAACGTCCTCACCACTAACTTTAAAACCAAAATTTTTGTTGTTATTTAGGAAAAGCGCATACATGCATGCTAGCGTAACCTGTAAAAAAAGAAACAGCAAGAAAATTTTCATCACAGTGAACAAAAAGGTGCTGACGTTAGCCCTGTGAAGTTTTTCAGACTTGCAACTGTTCTAACAACTTTAATGTGTGAGTATAAAGGCGCACTTAACTAATACTGAAAAAACAAGCATGCATTTCCTTTAAGAAGCTGCATTGGGAATGCATCCATTATAGAGGTACATTTGCTAGTTTTTCTCCTGATAAATCATAGCAGGAATGCCGTTTTAACGTTTTCAGAGCGGTAATTTTGAAACATACTAGCGCACGCGTTTGTGTTTTATTTTACTCTACGCAATCTGTGATAAAAATATTTTGTTTGCTCTGTGCACTATCACCTACATAACATTTTCTCCATCTACTCTGAATCTCTTTGCATAGTTAACATTAATAAATAAATCGTATATGTTTCAACTGATAGCTAAAAATAAGCAAAATAAGCTTCATTTTGCGTCTAAAGAGAATAAAAATTAAAAATTATCTTTAGGATTGTAAATTAAATATTTGTTCCCTCTTGTTAGTAATGAATGAATTTGCTTATGGTGAGACAAATTAAATTTACTAACTTATGTAGAAAGGTCTATGCTTGAATAGAATGATCTTCCTCTGGGATACGATTTTCTTTTCAAATTTTCTTAGGACATTGAATTTGTCTAGTATATTTGTCTTTTATTCATTTATAGCTCTCTGGGTTTTCAAGTTACTTGTAAAATTCTTGGTGCCATTTTAAACAAATTTTCAAATAACAAATATATGTTCTAAGATTGGACCAAAGTTTATGAAGTAAATTCTGGGCTGGTACATCTTTAAGAATCTCAAACAATTCAATGAATCTAATGTAACACCTTACTGTACCATCTCAATGCAACATTTTAACAGACAAGAAATATTAAAACCAAGCGTTCTGGACAAATAATAAGTAATACAAGAGTGAAATAATCGAAATAACATCCCTGGACGATTTAGAAGGAAGACGAAACCAGTTTTTTTAATAATTTTTATGGCTGTATTTAAGCACAATTCACTATGATACGTCTACCAATGAAAAGAAAGACGTTTCATATGTGTCTTTGGAGTATATCCACACTGCTTCCACACATTGCCCAAAATCATTTGGCGTTGTAGGTGATAGATAAATATAGGAGCATCTCTTTGCCAATGATCAAATATAAATATAACCATTGATGAATGTTAGACATCTAAGATGATTAAAGGAAGTCTCTCCCCATACCAATACATTTTGACGGTAGCATTCAATTCTAGGAAAACATGCTATTACTAACCATCCGAAAACATGCATTATAAACACTAAGCTTTAGGGGGGAAAACGTGGCAAATCTTAATTTTTTTTCAGGAATAACATAAATTACTCGAAACAAAGATAAGACAAAACACTTATTAACTCTTTCTGGTAAATTTCTAGTTTAGTTCACAGCTTTGGCGACAAAGGAGGGAAAATGCTACCAAATGGAGCCTTCAGCTCATTTTTTCTGTATTGGCGACTTCTATCCAACATGAGGACAGTATTTCTTCAAATTAATCTTTCATAAAGGTTTACATTTAAATAGGATATAACTCATATTTCTGTTTATATTAGAGAAACACATATCCAATTCGCAATTTATTGTACATTATTTATGCTAAAATAAGGCTATTCAGAAAAGCAGTTGAAACATAATTTATAAAGGTTTTTTTGTAAACTCAAGTATAGTGATAGCAATGTGTGATTGACAATGACAATAGAAGAATAATATTTTTACCAAACGATAAATCTTGGTTTAAATTATCACAGAATTTGCGCTCGTTCATTTGTGACGTGATTTTAATGGTATGATAATCGCACGCGTGTAAGAGCTATATTCTCGTTCTTAAATAAAAAGGCTTATCAGTTTCTTTTATAGTGTTACGTAGATCGGGGTTCAAGGATTTTATGCAAAATCAGTCGAAAATAACAAGGCAATTCCTTAAGAGCGATGAGTATTCATTGGCGTAAATCAATCCTTGAAAATACAGGATTCAACAGCAAAATTCGCAGAATAAATAACAGAAGGATTTCACACCTTCAACAGCACTCAGACACAATAAGCAGTGTCTAAAATTCACGTATGTAAATGATTATTCACAAGCACAGCCGAGCTTATCAAATTCAAGGCAAGTCTTCTAATCGCTAATCAAAACAGTGCTCACTACTCGCTGGTTAAAATCAGACTCGCTACTCCCTGGCTGAAACCAGACTGACTCTTGCGGCGAGTATCACTCTATTTATAGCAGAGGCCGAAAGTTCCGGAAAGATGCGCTCGCGTCCCAGATCGTGAAATTAATGGATTTCTCTACTAATTTCTAGAAGAATCCAGATGATTCCGAACTCGCCAACATGGTCGCCAATGTCGCCAAAGTCACCAAATTGGTCGCCAAAAGTGATGCCAACTTGGCTCTATCGCCAATATTTCACCAAGTTCCCATTGAATCGCCATTATAACGTAAAAGACGGCGTTGCTTGTGAATATTACAATTTTATCATGAAATAAATATAGCATAGAGTAATATAAAGGCATTGCACATCCAAATACAAATTATTTACATTATTTTATACAAAATTCGTAACAATAGCATCACAAAACATATTTTTAAGTCACTTTATCAGATAATATAGTAAAAATAATTAGCAACAAAAAATCCCTTAAAAAAATATTTTTTTTTTGTAATATTTAGGAAAAATAACAGTAAGAAACATTAATTTTATTTTGAAAATGTTAAATAGTTACTGTTAAATAATTAATTTTTATTTGACAATCAGGAAAAGTTAGAAATGAGAGAGAGAGAGAAAATATGTAGTTATTTATGTTGACTTTTAAAGACTTACCTTTTTCGTTTAAATGGCAGTTCTCATTTTACTTATTACAAAAGTAAAAATGGTTTTTTCCCGTTTGGGGGGGGGGGGTCCGTTTATTTTTTGTCAAATCAAACACCAAACACAAAATAAGGTAATATAAACTCAATTCCACCTACAATCCTTTAATTATTATTTTTAGTAAAGATGCATGAAATTTTAAATTGCTCTTCTTACGTTGAAGAAAAAGATGAGTTTTTCTTTTGCAATCGATTGATGATTTTTTTCTTGCATTTTTACTATCCTTAGAAACAAAAAAGTACCATAAAATCAGACATAGTAGTAAATAAAATGTAACATTACAAGTATTAGTCACTTTTACAATATTGTTTACCGTCGTTTAAAATTTACTACAAATCAATTTCTGCGCATTCTTTTGTGTAAAATAGTATACGACAGATTTTCAAAAAAATGTCTGAGAAATGCTTCCTCTCAAACTTATATTTTTCCATAACAAGGACATGTATAGGTTAAAAGAAAAATTTACCACAATTTTTTTCTGTTTTTAGAAAAAGTTGCATAAATAAGTTCATATTCATTTTTGGAAAAATACATCAATTTTTCTTTTTAGAATCTATGGCTAGACAAAACTTTTAATGCTATATTTATTCTAATTATCAACAAATTAGACACTTATTAGTAATACATTTTTGTATTAGCTCAGTGAATTTCCGTGATTAATTTGTAACTGAAATAAATATCAACTCTAAAAAGAATTATAAATAACTAAGATGTGATGGACTTAGGACATTTCAAAATTTCTTTTAGAATGTAATATACTATTCGTTCATATTACTCGTATCTCAAATTAATATTTTCTTAAAACATTTTCGTAAAAGAAAATCTCTCAAATACATATTTTGCATTTTTTCCTTGTAATTACTAGTTTCTTAAACTCTGCAAAGTCAATTAGTAGATAAAAAAATTCTTTAGATGAAATATTTTACATATTTTACAGAATCTCTTCCCCAAATCGATTTTTGCTTAATTTTTGAAGAACTAATTTTACTTACCATTTTTCTAAAAGCCAATTTCTATACTTCGTAAGTACATCATTAACAATTAATATAGTCCTAGTTAACTTTTTTAGATTAATTATACCTTCACTTGACTAAATATCTTGAAATGTTTCAATTAAAACTCTTTAGAAAAGTAATACTTGGCAAGCAAAGTTAAACAGCCGTTAACTATTTTTAGATCTTTATCAGGAAGTAAAAAGAATATAATATCAATAACATCTAGTAATAGTTAACCAAATTATACATGTTAAAAGATTTTAATTGTTTTTAGATCACTTAATGAATACATAGAAATATAAAATATTAACATATTAATGGAATTATAACTTATTAACAGTTAAATACATTTTTTCTTCTATTTAAATGGAATAAGTTATCTTATTCTGATAAGTCCATAATTGGGTACAATTTAATTAAACAGTTTAAATTTAATGACATTACTTATTGATTTTCAAATGAAGCTATCATAAAAACCTTTATATATATATGTATATATTCTCAATATCTGAGAATTATATATAAAACAGTATGTTTCTAGATTAGTTTATTCTTTTAATTTATATAAACTCTCTCTTTTTTCTGAAAAGAAATAGTTTGTGAATTGTTACATCTTAAAATATAAGTACATCATGTATTTAAATTTTATGATTTTTATACGTATATGAAAAAGAACGAACTTATAAAAGTTTATTTGCAAACTTTGGAAAAACTATAATATTAAATTAGAAGTCATTATGATGTGTCTGGTAATCTAATTAATTTAAATTATAAATTTCTGTATTGAATCGCCAAACTAAATTTTAATGGGATAAGTTCATGATTTAGTATTATTTGCTATAGCAGATAATTTCGTAATGGATTATCTGCCCATTTCCTTTAGCTAATCTCTGGAGATTCTTTTCTGCGTGTTATACGAAAAATTCGTTTTGTGAAAGAACCTTGATGTATGCTAATGAGCAATGCTATTTAAGTCGAAGTAAGGTGATTCTAAGAGAGGAAGTATAAAAAAATTAGACGACATTATAGAAATATTACTGAGGTCAGAGTAATTTCGTATTAAATACAGCGTGTGTCTATTTAAATCGCATCCCTTTAATAGAAATCTACTTTTAGACAGATTATTACTGTTATTTTTGTTAGAGTCATGCTAAATTAAAAATAATTCCATATACTTAATCAATTTTGATATTGATCATTCAAATATTTAATAAACTCGTCAAAGATTAAAGCTTCTCTTTATTGATTAAATATGCCTTATACATCTAACGAAGCGTATTCGTCACAATGGCGCCAATCATTACCCACCTCTGGATTTGAAGCCAGGTTTGAATAATAATTTTGTCGGTTAAGTTTTTCAAAGGTATAGAAAATGTTGCTTATTTCCGTGATTGAAGTGTTGAGAATAATAATAAATTTTAGAATAAACATATTTTCCAGCAAAGTAATATAATGCACTTATTTACGGAATCAGCTGAAGGGATGACCTGAGAATTGGCTTTCGTGTTCGAGTAATTTGTCATTCACGTGAAATGGCGAAAGACTTTACACAGTTACAGAAAATTTTTAAAAATAATAAAAGACACAACTATTGATATTTGTTTGCAACACAAAGTATAATTTTAATAAAAATGTGCAATAGTGAAAGTAAATAATAGTAATATAGAAATTTAATATTGTCAATAAATTGATAATGTAATCATAGAGAATATCTAATGTTTAATAAAATCCAATAGTTTATCTCCATTACATACAGATACGTATTTTATTAGTACATCGAAAAAATGAATAAATTTGTTGGAAAAAGAAAGGTAAAATAATTATTTACACCAAATTAACAAAAAATGATGAAATTAATCGGTATACCTGTTATCATTAAATGGAATTCTTAAAAACAAATTTTATGTAAATTTGATACATTTTTCATGTAAAGCATTTCTCCCAAATATTATTTTAATATAATTTTCTTAACTTAGAGAACAAATGGGTAAATAACACAAGCTTTACCCCGCAAAAAACCGATATACAATTTTATACATTTTTCAAAATATTTTTCGTTTATAAGGAGTTTTTTTTGGTACCTACTAACTATCGCAACAATCGCCAACTCTATTAATAACTCGCCAAGTTGGCAACCTCGATTTTCTATATGTCTTAAGTGCTGAATTGGCAACCAGGTGCTTCGTTTCGTGTAAAATCGAAAATAGGTTGCGAAAATACGTAAGTACTATTTTTTTTACTTTTTTTAATCATACAAGATTAGAAAATGATTTGTTAATTGAAAAAATATTTTTTTTGCTATTGTTTTCTTTCTCTTTGGGTGTATTTTATTCTACCAAAGGTTTTTGAAATTTTTTAGTAAGTTAAAAAAGAATTTTTGAAGTTAACTTCTTATGGCACGGTAGGGAAAAATTTTCGTTACGCGTTACCCGTTACGCGATGATGTAAGGTAGATGACGTAAGGCGCGTGAGATTCTTATATTAATATTTATTTATGTTTCTGTAACAATAATACCATAATTCCATAAACAAGAAATCGGTTATAAAAATAAAATATCTTAAATACAAAAGAAATCGGTTACACAAATAAAATATCTTAAATACAATAATTAATATTTTTAACGTACACAATCGGCACTTCAGTAGCAAATGACTTTTCAAGAAAAAAAATATTTATCTCTTAGTAACAACATTAGAAAAATAATTTATTCAGGTTTACTGATTAATTTTCAAACGCACGTGAGTCAGTAAAGGATCATTAGTTTTAGTAATTATTTTCCAAATGTGAACTTTTCCCCCGAGATTTTTAATTTACACAATCTGTAACTGTGACATTTTATGAACGTGTTATACAGTGCTTCATTAATTTATATTTTAAAATCTTTTCATCATATTCGGTATATATGAGTAAACTATAATAAGTATATATGTATAAACATTGACAGTGAAAGTTATTAGTTAAAAGACAATAAAAAACTTTTTATATCGAAAACATAATAAGACGTAGATAAAATTTTTATTTATATTTATCTTAACCCGTTCATCTACTGTAAGTATTACTAAATTATAATTATTTATTTATACACGGAGTGATCAATTTATCTTAGACAAATAAAAATAATTTACATCAAATATTAATGTTATAAATGTAAAATAACTATTAAATTCATTCGAAAAAATTACAAATAAGAATTTTAATTTGAATGAAATAGATTGTCTCTTAGTTCATAAATGTTAATTTTTATACATAGGTATGATTGCACATATTTCATAAAAAAAACTGAAGCAGATTTGAATCAATAGATTGTTTAATTCTAAATTGAAAATTAAAAGTTCTACAAAAAAGTATTACGACCTATATAATTTACTGTAACGCAATTAATTAATTTCCAGATTTTACAATGGCAGAATCTTGGTACTTATGTATCTATGGTACTTATGTATTATTATAACAATTGCAACTCTATTAATAACTCGTCAAGTTGGCAACTGCGATTTCCTATGTGTTATCCACGCTGAATTGGCAACCATGTGCTTCGTTTCATATAATGCCATCAATAGGTTGCGATGATACATAAATACTTATTTTTTTGACCAGCAGGTCATGCTATGCAGTTGGAAGTACGCAAGAAGTACCGCTGAAATGTATTGATATTCAGGTGATGACTTAGTTTTACGCTATACATAGCCTAAGTACAACCGTAGATTGATAGTACCACTAACGTTCAGTTTAACAAAAAGAAAACATGTCAGAAAATCTCATATATAAATAAAAATTTATATTAGCATTTGTATTCTTACGCATTAGCATCACCACAGCCAAATTAGCACTAAGCAAATCACGCTATATCCACCAAAATCTGACTGATTTTTTTTCATATAAAAACACGTAAGAATCTTTAATATCAAGGAGCGATTCGCGTGGCGCTAATTTGGCTGTGATGACGCTAATATGTAAGTATCATAAATTTCAACTTAAATGATACTGGTAATCTGATAATCTCAATTAGTTTGAATAGAATGCCATTTTCTATCGTAAATCACGCTTTCTTGAGATTCATAGTACAGCGAACATTAATCATTAGCATAAAATGAAATACAACATTTTATGAAAGTAAATATCTATGGAATAAGATAGAATAAAAATATCTTAAAAGTAGCCAGTACAGTAATAATGTTAGAACTTGCAAGAATAGTTATTTCATAACACAATCAACATTTAGTATTATAAACCACAAAATATATAAGAAATAATCATACACAAAAACAAAACAGGTAGATATCTTTAATGAGCATGAATTTAAAAAACGGCCTTGCTGATAAAAGATTTTCATTATATAAAATTAGAGAGCTATTTTAAAACACAAAATATACTGATTTAATGAAGCTTTATTCCGAACATGCAAAACATCGCGCAAACTTTGGTATTGCCCATCACATGGGCGGGGGGAAACTCAACAGGCGATCGAGCGCATACTGCGTAGTAGCCAAAACTTAAAATATTAGCATCAATGAAAGCTTTTCAGCATTCATAGTAAAAACAAATAATCTAACTTTTCTTTCAAATTACGGAAGAGGATAAAGCTCAATAACATAAACGGTTTGACGTTGCAATGTGATATAAACAACTCTTTGTTGCCAAACCTAAAAAGGGAAATTCTAATAAAACTCTATTTACGATGATTTATTCGGAAAACAATTGTAATTCCACTTCAAGAAACATAAAAAACGAAAAAATGAAACCTTAAAAAAACTTTTTTTATAATAGTATATGCAACAATTTTCCGAAAAACTGCTCAAAACATTAATTTTCGCTTGGCGTGTGGGATATGACGTCATATCTTAAGGTAACTGGAAAATCGCTTAAAAATTGAATTTAAAAAAAATCTAAAGCGAATTTCGAAAAACACTCTTCGAGGTTTATAACTTAATGACCTACAGCATCTACGTGCCAAGTTTCACACTTCTGCGTTGCTTAATTTGGCCGGAATAGCTGAAACACACAAACCCACACTCTCTTTAATTAGTATAGGCTAGTTGAAATGCCCGTTCTTCGCACGGATTAAGTTTTAAAAACCAAAATTCATCTATTATAGCAATCAAAATATTTTTTAGGGAGGGTAAAACCCTGTATTAAGTAGTATAACCAAAAATTAAAAATATTTTTTTTTTCAAATGAATGTTTACATTATAAATAATTTTAAACAAATTGCAATTTGGCCTAAAAATAAATAATTTAGCAAAAACAAATATTTCAATGTAAGTGAGAAAATTAGCATGCTAAAGAGTAAATAGATATGAATGAATGCAAACATAAATAAAAATTATTAGAAATGTGATAGCAGTAGTAAGTTTCTGCTATCGGAACTATGGTGAAATAACTTGCAATAGATAAACCGAAAGAAAAAAATTAATGATGATAAAGTGATTTTCACTAAATGCTATCATAAATAAGAAACATTAGGAAACTTTCAACTGAAAAAAATTTAATTAGTATTATATGAGGTATGGGTGCAATGCTATCTAACATCTCAGTAAAACATTTAATATAGAGTATTAAATGTAATTCAGTACTAAAAAAATTTAATTAGTATGAACTAAAACCCAAAAAAAATCTACCTAAAACAGATAAAACAGGTCCCCATTGAAATAGCCCAGAACCAACAACAGTATTAAATGAAACAAATAATAAACCATGTTGCTAAAAAATTAACCATTACAAATGATACAGTTTTCTGGTTTGCAAGATTGTCAGAAGCAAAGTTAAGTCATGATGAAAAATCTGTTCAAAGGGTGCATCTCATCATAGTTTCAGCGAATAGCCCCCTTTTTGTTAAAAAAAATTTCTGATTTTTTTTTCATTTAAAACAAAGATGAGTTCTTATCGGTCATAGGGACCATAAGGCAAAAAACAGTGACACTCAAAAAAACATTGTACATTCAGGTTTCTCATAAATAGGAAGCATTATCTTCACAATATTACCAACATGTTAACAGCAATTAATTTGAATTTGGTGTCATTTTCTTTCTGTTATATTTTAAGCAATATTTTTCTACAATGAAGAAAACATTGAATATGCCGGTGAAGGAAGAATAGCAATAATCTTTATTTTCAACGACAGAAAATGGCATGGATATGTAAAACATGAAACATTTATACGTAAAAAATGTATGCAATGCATGTGTATGTATGCAATCAGAGAAGAACAGATTGGCAGAAGGAAAATTACTTTGATGAGCATTTAATCACATCCATAGTTTCCGTGTCCGTTGATAGTTTTTCGAACAAATGTTTTTTTACAAACAAATGGACATAGCGTGAGAATAAAAGCAGGCAAGAAGTGAAGGTGTAGTTTCATTGATTGTAAAAAATACCCCTTTGATATTTGTATCATGAATAGGTAATCATGATCTAAGATTCTGTTTATAAATAGCATCACAAATTATTGTTCCGCTTAAAAACTCAGTTTTGAACAAAAAAAAAAACACACATTTCATAAAATCTTAAATATTTAAAATTGATAAAAGAAATAAATAAATACATATCAAAGTACCTTAATATAGTAATTATAATATTAATCCAAACCAAAAAGCTACTTTAAATAGATAAATTAACGTTTGATTTTGAAGAAACTACCATAAGCAGCTCAGAACAAAAGAAGCATGTCAAAAAATCTTATATGTAAATAGAAATTCTAATTTAAATCACAACATTAACAATCAGTTAATCCCTATTAGTTAGAAATGAATGTCCTTTTCTTTAGTTACATTTTTCTACTTTTTTTATACAATTGAAAAACATGGAATTTGCCAATAGAAGGAAAAGGGTACATATTGGAGTAACCGCAACAAAATTTGCACCACAATATCAAAACAACAGATTCTTATGTTTTATATGAAGAAAAAGTCAAATTTTGGTGAAAAAAGTGCCGCTTTGACTCTAATACATAAGTATCAGGAAAAGCAGTACCCTTTTTCTTTTTCAATGGAAGGAAATGTTGGTGCTAACCTTTTATCGCACCAATGCCAACATTCAAAATAACTCGCCAAATAGCAACGCTGATTTCAAATGTGTTATATGGACTCAATTGGCAACCATGTGCTTCATTTCATGTAATGTTGTAATAATAATAGGTTGTGACAATATGTAAGAATTGAAATGTCATAGGAAGATTTTTTGGTACTTATGTATAATTACAACAATTGCCAACTCTATTAATAACTCACTAAGTTGGCAAACACGATTTCCTATGTGTGTCATATGCTTTGTTTCATATAATGCTGCCAATAGGTTGTGATCATACTTATTTTTTTAACCAGATGGTCATGCTATGCAGTTGGAAGTAGGCAAGAAGTACTGCTGAAATGTACTGATATAAGCTATTAGGATGGAAGTAGGCAAGACATACCGTTAAAGTGTACTAATATTCAGGCGATGTTTTAGTTCCAAGTTTTACTTACTTTGGGGCCAACTACCTTCTGTTGCCGTGATATCAACATCAGATGAATAGTAACGCAAATGCATCAGTAGATTGATAATACCACCAACATTCAAGTTAGCGAGAATAAGGAAAAGCAACCACACAAACCCAAGGCCCTTACAACTGTTTAGTACCAAAATACATACAAATGTTTTCTGCATTGTTGATTCTTTAAAAATAACAAAAATAATGAACAACATGGGGAAAGCAAACTTTTTTCAGATACAGCAAAAAGGTTTAGAGAGTGTAATCAGGATTTATTGATAATCATAGTTCAGCTGGCATGAATCAGGAGCATAAAATGAAATAAAACATTTTACGGAAAGTAAATATCTTTGAAAGTGGCCAGAACAATAGAAATGGCCTTGCAAGCTGGGTAGTTGTTCCATTATTCAATCAACATACATTATTACAAACCACAAAAGTAAAAAAGAAATAATCATCAACAAAAATTACACAGATACATAAATTTAATGCGGTGGCTAGGCTTTAGTATCACCCACTCACGGCGGCATAAGTGTCCAATTCGACAATCCAACCAACCTTAGAACTAAATCATTACCTGAATAACAGAACACTTTAACGGTACACCATGTCCATTTTCAACCGTAAATAGCATGACCAGTTAGTTTGAAAAAGCTGTAAAAAATTAACAGTACACCATGTCCATTTTCAACCATAATAGCATGACCATTTTGTTTGAAAAAGCTGCACAAAAATAACATCCTTTATCTATTTTGAATTTTCGGAAAAGGATAAATACATTATAACACATCGAAAGTCAATTGTTGCCAAACGGTAAAACAAAATTTAGAAAGAACATTTTTTTATGACGATTTTTTCGAAAAACAAATAAAATTCCATCACAAAGAGTAAGAAAACGAATAAATACAACCATAAATAAATATATTTACTGTAAAATGTGCTACAATCCCCCAAAAAACTGCTCGAAACATTCATTTTTGCAAAGTTAATACTTGACATGTTTGATGACGTCATATCTACATTTAGCTGAAAAATCACTTAAAAATTGAAATTTAAAAAATCTAAAGCGAATTTTAAAAAAAAAACTCTTCAGGTTAATAGCATAAGGATCTGCAGCTTCTACGTGCCAAGTTTCACACTTCTGGGTTGCTTAATTTGGTCGGAATAGCGTAAACACACAAACTCTTTCTTTTATATATTTAGTATAGATTATGACATTAGTTTACAACCTTACATATAGTAGAAACCTTAAATATAAAAATAAAAGTCTAATTTTGACGAAACTACAATAAACAGCTCAGAACAAAAAGAAAATGTCAGAAAATCTCATACGTTAATAAAAATTCGTATTAGCCTTCGTGTTCTTACGTATTAGCATCACCACAGCCAAACTGGCACTAAGCAAATCACACTATATCCCAACAAAATCTGACTGATTTTTTTTCCACATAAAAACACAAACACAGAATCTTTGTTGTTTTGATATCAAGGAGCGATTAGCATGGCGCCAATTTGGCTGTGATGACACTTATATGTAAGTATCATAAATTCTAATTTAAATCACAATATTGGCAATCTAATAATCCCAATTAGTTTGAATGGAGTGTCATTTTCTATGGTACTTACATATTATCGCAACCTATTGGCGACATTACATGAAATGAAGCATATGGTTGCCAATTTGGTGAGTTATTAATTAAGTTGGCAATTTTTGCAATAATACGCAAGTACCAAAAAGGTTATTGCTTTTTACCTTTATGGCTAATTCATGTTTCATCGATGTTGCAAAATAGTACCAGAATGTAGCTTATAACAAAAAGAAAAGGTACTGATGTATTATTGCAACAATCGCCAATTTGCAATAATATGTGAGTATGTGCGAGACACTAAAATAGAAAATATAGCATTAATTTAAATTAAAAGGTTATCATAAACAAAAGAAAATTAAGCCTTAATTTTGCCAGAAAATCTTAAAATATAAAAAATTTAAACATTAATAAAATAAACGTAAATATATATAAGTAACCTAGCATAGTAGAAATGACAATTCAAACCGAAAAGCAACCTTAAATACATAAGCACAGGTCTGATTTTGATGGGAAGTAGGCAAGACGTACTAATATTCAGGCGATGATTTAGTTAACATCTTTTCTTACTTTGGGGCCGACTACCTTCTGTTGTCGTGATATGAACATGAAATGAATTGTAGCCCAAGCACAACCATAGACTGATAATACCACCAACATTCAGGTTAGCAAGAATAAGGAGAAGCAAATGTGCAAACCCAAGTCCTTGCAACTGTTTTGTACCATAATATGAACAAATGTTTTTGCATTATTGACTCTAAGAATAACATAAAATTAATAAACAACATGGGGAAGCAAAAAATTTTCAGATACAGCAAAAAGGTTTGAAGAGTGTAATCAAGCTTTTTTGATAATCATAGTACAGCTAAGATAAATCAGGAGCTTTTTCAGACTAAATAATCATTCTATACTGATGGAATGGGGTAATATGTACCATTAAAGTGTACTAATTACTAATATTCAGGCGATGTCATTTGGTTCTAAGTTTAACTTTGGCGCCGAAAACCTGTGTCATGATATGAATCTCAGATGGATTGTAATCAAGTTAAGTTTATCCACCGTATTAATTCATGTATCTGTGTATAATTTTTGTTTAAATTTTTTCTTATTTCTTTTGTGATTTGTAATAATGCACGTTGATTGCGCAATGGAAAAGTACGCATCTTGCAATGCCTAAGTATAAGCTACTATTTTTATTGTTGTGGCCACTTTTAAAGATATTTACTTCCCATAAAATGTTCTATTTCATTTTATGCTCCTGATTTAATCTTAGCTGTACTATAACAGCTTGATTACACTCTTAAATCTTTTTGCTGTATCTGAAAATTTTTTTGCTTCCCCATGTTGTTTATTAATTTTATGTTATTCTTAGAGTCAATAATGCAAAAACATTTGTTCATATTATGGTACAAAACAGTTGCAAGGACCTTGGGTTTGCACATTTGCTTCTCCTTATTCTTGCTAACCTGAATGTTGGTAGGTATTATCAGTCTATGGTTGTCTTGGGCTACAAAATTTTTTCAGATACAGCAAAAAGGTTTGAAGAGTGTAATCAAGCTTTTTTGATAATCATAGTACAGCTAAGATAAATCAGGAGCATAAAATGAAATAGAACATTTTATGGAAAGTAAATATTTTTAAAAGTGGTTACAACAATAAAAATAGTAGCTTTAGGCCTTGCAAGATGTGTAGTTGTTCCATTACGCAATCAACATGCATTATTACAAACCACAAAAGGAAATAAGAAATAATTTGAACAAAAATTATACAGTTTCACAAATTCAATACGGTGGATAAACTTAACTTGATTACAATCCATCTGAGATTCATATCATGGCGCAGGTTTTCGGCACCAAAGTTAAACTTAGAACCAAATGACATCGCCTGAATATAAGTAATTAGTACACTTTAATGGTACATATTACCCCATTCCATCAGTATAGAATGATTATTTAGTCTGAAAAAGTTGTATAAAAAAAACATCCTTTTTTTAAAGAAATGAAAAAGATATAATATGTTGGAAATCAAATAGGAAAATATCTACTGTTATCAAAATAGTGTTGCCAATCAGAAAAATAAAATTTAGAAAAACATTTTTTTTAGGACTATTTCTTTGAAAAACAAATGTAATTCCTCCACAAAGAGTTAAAAAAATGAATAAATACAACTAAAATAAATATATTTACAGTAAAATGTGCTAAAATTCCCTCCAAAAACTGCTCCAAACATTAATTTTCACAAAGTTAAGACTTGACAGGGCTGATGACATCATATCTCCATTTAGCTGAAAAATCGCATAAAAATTGAATTTTAAAAAAAATCTAAAGCAAATTTCGAAAAAAAACTCTTCGAGGTTAATAGCATAACGACCTATAGCTCCTACATGCCAAGTTTCATACTTCTGGGTTGCCTAATTTGGCCGGAATAGCTGAAACACACAAACTCTTTTTTATATATTAGTATAGAGTGAATATGTGCAATGGTCTGCATTTGTCTTGTATTTCAGAACAGATAACTTTCCCTCTTTTAAAAGCGTTCATTGAATAATGGGGATACTAATCTATTACCTAAGTTCAACTTCTATTAGACTAATTCGTCAAATTAATGCGGAGGCGAGACTTTATATTGTCAAATATTGTGTTATCTGGATAAAAAGAAACTAGACTTACGGTAGTTGCATGCGATTAGTGCAGCATCGACGTATTATCGTGGTAAAATTCATAATAACAGCAAATCCTGAAAATGAATCGAGTATGATTAGAATAATTTTCTATAGAATAGTATATCTTTAAATTTTTATTTAATTAACAAAGAGTAATACAATTTTTATCAAAATATTCGCACGTTCATTTGGGAAGAGGTATTGATAACTTATGATGTAAAATATGACACATACTTGTAATTTCAAAGTATTTAAAACCGTTAGAAAAATAGCGTCAATAACAGTACACCTGTTGGTTGTCGAAACATTTTGATTTGCGTGTTCATTTTCAGGCCAAGGTTCATCATTCAAAAGCTATAATTGATAAACACAACAAACTGAGTTAACTAAAATCACCATAAAATCATGGAAAGCAGATTATAGTTTTTAAAGAGCAAACCACCTTCGGTATATGAGTAAAAGAAAAATGCAGAAATGCAATTTTGAACAGTTTGATTCGAATGTATACGACCAACGAAATCACTGTTTGTCCATTTTCAAATAAACATCTGCCGCATATGTCCAATATCTTGAATAACAATACCAATCCACTTATTTGACGATAAGTAATATCCATATAGGAGCCACAACATGTGAGTAGTTCTGTTGCGATAGTTCGCAACACCAGTTTGCTCTGTGGCACGGTCGTTTAAATTGTACGCAGCAATCGAAATCACGTATCGAAACACGTTCGTCATTGTCTAAACACGGCTCTGCCTAAAGGACTAGCTTCTTCTTTGATCCTAAAGTGAGGAAACAAAAACAAAGATTCCACGGCCTAGACCGCAGGTGGGGGGGGAGAACCCCCCCCATCCATTCTGTTTTTCTCCTCCCGAATGAGGAGAAAAACAGAACTTCACTCAATAGCGCACGCCTCCCCCAACTTCCCTGTTACGCATTTCCGTCCTTTTTCACGAAATCACTCCCACAAATCTCTAGCAATCGAGAGGAAAGATGTTACACAACAATAAAAGGTTGATAACTCTTGCTTTACTCTTGTAATTTAGATTTTCTTTCTTTTGTCATAGAACGTATTGCAAAGGAAATTCATATTTGTATACGACAAAAAAAAAAAAAAAATCCTCGGTAACTGTGTTTTTTTCAGGCAATTATATCGAAACCACTTTGGAAGGTGCATGATAAAAAAATTGAAATATTTCGGGAAAAGTATTTTATGTACGTATAATATAACGGAAGAGTGATTAATTGCATAAATGATTGTTAAATGGCATTTTCTATGCTGTAAAAAAACGCAAAAGAAAAGCATTATAGAAACACACACACTAAAATATTTTTGTGTCTGCAATAGTTAGCGAAAAAAAGCAAATAAATCCTGTAATGCAATAAAAAGAGGCAGAAATAATTGTTTTATTATATCATAAGATTTTTTTGTTTGTAAGAATCATCAAATTAAATTTACATTATCTTTTATAAAATAAACAAAAACTAATATTGAATTAAACAACGCATACCTTACCTACCCGTTGAAACTAATAATCATTTTATCAAGTTAATACAGAGGTTTGAACTCGGTACCTTCCGATTCGTAAGCTCGTAACTTACCACTAGACAAAAGTGATCACTCCTGTCTGGAGGCTGTTACTGGCTTATTTAGATTCCGCCACAGTACTCCCCCACCAGTGAGTCGGTGGATATTCGAACGAACGAGATATTTGTTGTTATGGCGAGCGTGGGAGTTGCTACTATTGCGTCAAGTGAGTCTGACGATTTTGCTGCGCCGAGTGGGTTCGACGACTTTGCTGCGCCGAGTGGGTCCGGCGACTTTTGCTGCGCCGAGTGGGTCCGGCGACTTTGCTGCGCCAAGTGAGTTTTGACGACTTTGCTTGCTCTTCTTGCAGGTAGATGGCGCCATGACACATCAGAAGATTTTGCGTTTTTTTTTTCAGCCGAGGTCACCAATATCGGATGGTTTGAACTCGGTACCTTCCGATTCGTAAGAGCGTAACTTACCACTAGACAAATGTGATCACTTTTGTCCGGAGGCTGTTACTGGCTTATTTAGATTCCGCCTCAACTTAATCATATACAAGTTTAATTTAAAGTTTTCATAATCCACAACACAAACAATTGTGTTATGTATAAACTTTTAATTTAAAACACAAATTATTTGTTACGTTGATTTATAATATGACTTATAAGAGTAATTTAAATTAAATACATTCATTACTTTTTCATAAAGTTACTATAATACGGCTTAAAATTTTACAAGTGCAATGCATATGTGTCACGAGGAAATAATGATATTATGAATGTGATCAAATTCCTAAGGTATATGATCAATTCACGGAAGATGTTAAAATAAAGTATGTTGGAGCTCTGAAGAAAGTACGTGATTTGAAAAAATCCCTAAACTGTGTTTCTGAAAAGATGAAATAATACTTTTGGGATTTTAAAAGTACTTATTTAATAAAAATTGCTCATTATTAAATGTGGAGTAAGTGATACAACAATAGTCATTAAAATAGAATTTATTTATTTGAAACTAATTAACAAAATAAACATATAAATAAGCTGATATCTCTTAAAACAAAATGGACATTTTTAGTAAAACTTTAAACATTTTTTTTCATGAATGCAATTAATGAATATAAATGTTTATTCCTTTTCATTAAGACACGTTGCTGATTTGTGGCATCTCGAGTTACAAAATACATCTCTTTTTTTACAAGCACATATTTTCGTTTCACAATGTAGTTTGAATTTCTCACAGGAAAACTTTTTAAATTATTGACCTCTAAATAAAGATAATTTTCCTGCAATCTTACGCAGATTTAGGTTAATCTGTGAAACTGTTTCGGTAATTGCTGTGGCAGCTACCTGAAGAGCGTTTCTGGATAGCAAATCTTTTATAATTCCAACTGAGGTACCCCAATTTGGTAATAATTATTTTTTAAATCGAATATGATCCCCACAACGGTCTTACGATCTAATAGACCTCTGTCTACCTTAGATACATACACCAAAATAGTGGAATTTACAAACACATCCTTAAATTTCTTCACAGAAACTTCTTTTCCTTTTTATAGCTGATCTTTTCAAGTGTCTTGCAGCATTTTTCCTTTGATATTTAATACTTTCTTTATTTTAGCATAAATAGTATAGAATATTCGATCCCTATCTTTCATTTCCCTACTGTACTACTACTTATGCGTTCAGCAAATTTTTACAAATATCACATGA
Source organism: Trichonephila clavata (assembly GCA_019973975.1). Classification (NCBI taxonomy): domain Eukaryota; kingdom Metazoa; phylum Arthropoda; class Arachnida; order Araneae; family Nephilidae; genus Trichonephila; species Trichonephila clavata. Next base: position 19,986 of record BMAO01026493.1, read on the forward strand.
ATGAACTCCTGTGCAGACTCTATTCTTCAACATACACAACATGTCTTACATGCCTTACAGCAAATTCTCCTGTTGATGCAAGTAACACTACAGATTTTTAACAATTGAAGCAGGAGTTGAAATGTTTTAAGTAGTTATCTAGTTTGAATTGTATTATTGTTGGTAAAGAAAATAAGTCAATTTCTGGTAGATCCTCTGAATTTATAGCCTTTTTGGAGAGTAAATCAGCTACAGGTAGAATGTGTGAGATTGTACCATTTATGTTTATGGATTCTGGCACATCTTTTGAATCTGAGCGCCACTGTTGTTCTCTAAGGAAGTGGTTGAATAAGTCTTCTAGTGTTAAAATAATGTCATGGTTCTTTTGTTTAAGAAGTAGAAGCATGTCTTCTTCAGGAGTAAGTTTTGGAAGCAACTCTTTGCGAAATATGACTAGATAAGAAACTTTCTTGGTTCTGTTCCAATAAATGCTTTGTATAGGGATAATTTAATGGTTCAATGCTAGAGGAATTCATTTGGGTTGAAAAAAGTAATCACATATATCCAAATGTTTTTTATAAATGTCAATTTGTCAGGCACTTAATATAGCTTTCAAAATCTTGATTTGATCGCTCAACAGTTTCTTGACTAGCTGGATGTTTAGATCTTCCATTGCAATTTTTCACGTAGGGAAAAAATCCCAGTTTGCAAGAAAGGGCTCATAAGGAAGGACTTTCTTAGTAGCAAAAGCATTTTAAGTTAAAAAGGGTGTTGGTAGAGGGTGTTGACATCCGAGAGATTCAGCAGAATTACGCATTTTATTATTGCAGCAAAAAGGATACATTATTAATTCAGAATGATATTATGGAACGAGTACTGTTGGAGTTTTTGGAATTTGAAATTAGAGTTAGAAAAACTACTTAGCTGTCGAGAATTCCCACTTTGGAAAGAATGAAGACGAAAAATGGTCCAATATCGTGTGCTAAAATAGTAAGGCTTGTCAAACAGTTCAAAGAAACTGGCCTTTAGGAGGATTCGTTGATGAAGTGCGAGACCCCTGTCGGTGTTAGTCGAATTACTGCGGTGGAAACCACTATGGATGAGTTTAGAGGCGGAATCGTTCACGGGAGTAGCATGCTTGCAAACATGGAAAAATTCTGATGTGCCTCCATGGGATATTTCCTCTTTATCATTACAAACTTCAGTCACTGAAGAATTACAACCCGGAGACATAGCTAGGGGGGCATCATTTATCGAGTGCGCTCGGCAAGAAATGAAAACAATTATCAGTGGCTGTTCAACATTTTCTGAACAGACGAGACACACTTCATACTATACGGGGTTGTTAACATTCAGAACACTCGTATATGGGTGAAGTCGAATCCTCTTGTATACAAGACGAAGTCATTACTTAAAGCCAAGTTGATAGTCTGGTCTGGCTTCCCTCATGTTTCATTGTCGGATCGTTCTACTTTGAAGAACAATATCCCAAATTGAACTGAAAAACGTGCATATTAAACAATGAGAGTTATCTCACTCTTTGGCATGCGTTATATATAATGAGCTTTATGCAAAATATGGCGCATCTCAGACATTTTCATTCTAGTAAAATAACTTTTGGGAAGGCAGGGGGCGAGGTTACATAGGCTCTACTATGGCCTATTTGAATTAACTTGTGTACTGTTCATCCCCTTCAACATTGATCTACTCAGTGGTCTTCAAACCTTTCAGCTCACGGAACCCTAGAACTAGAAGGTGTTTTCTTAGAACCCCTGGACCTAGAAAGTATTTTCGTGGAACCCTATTCCACACACACTTAGAAGAATATATCTTAAAAATAATATTTAAAGTAGATCAACAATAGATCAATGTAAAGGAAATTAAAGAAGTATTGTATTTATTATTAAAAAAATGAATCTATTTTTAATATAATTTAATCGTTAATAATATTAATCTGTAATCCAAGTGTCACCTATCCATGCTTTATGTTAAGTAACTGGGATATGTGCTTGCCTTTTTTCACACAAACTGTCTAAGTCTAGGTCTATTGAGAATAACTGCAATTGCATTACATACTCTGAGTTTCAATTGTTTCTATATTTTGTTTTTGTAGCCACTCACGTTGATAATTATTTTTCATTTATACACATTGTTCTGAATGACTTAAAATGTTTATAGCTGTGTGAGAAGTATTGTGTGTTTTGAATGAATTTACAACATAAATTTTAGGATCTGTTTTTGCTTAAATTAGATTTTTAACATGGAATATGTTCATAGGTGTTTTCCCACAAGTATAAAAAAAAATGTGCATTTTTCATAAAAACTATGTAGTGTGCAAGACATTGTACTAACGAGTGTAACTGTAATTATCTCGTGAAACTCAGGATAGTAATTAACAAAATATTCACAATCTAGTAATAAATATATATATATATATAATATATATATAATATATATATATATATATTATATATATATATAACGTGTTAATATTCTTTTATTATACTATAAATTAAAGCTTAAAAATAATTTCAAAATAAAATTATGATGTATGAATAAAATTTCAGTTTCCTTATGACAGGTATGACCTTCAAATTCTTGGGGGTGCACAAATATTTCAGAGAACGTTAATTCATTTTGCTTACTCATTTATAAATTTTTTTATTGTGACTCGTGGAACCCCAGGGCTCCATGGAATCAGTTTGAAGACCACTGGTCTAACACAATGATTCTATCATCACGTGAGGCTTCTGCAATTCATTCCGATACGTTGCATTTAGCTGTAAGGAACGTTGTGAGTCGCCATAGTTGTGTAGGACATTATTCCGAAGATCACGTTGAACAATTGCTATTGCAAGAATAACTTAATAGAACGTACTGTTTTCCTACATATTGTGTTTCGGATTGTCATTGCCCTCTTACGGTAATATTTTTAGCTAAAAGGCTTTTACTATTAAAACAAATTCGACTTCTTTGTGAGCTACACTTTTTAATCATCAATTTTTACTTTTTTAAATGAATTTTTAAAGCTCAGACTCGGTGGCTACTTGGTAAATAATAGTTCGAAACATTTAAATATTTATCCAAAACCGGGTTTCATAATTCCATCCTGAATATCAGGCTTCAGTGAGATAGTTTATTGATTGTCTAATGGGAATTTGAAGTAAGTTGATCATCTTTTGTCTTAATTTTAATTTTAGAGCTTAATTTACTTTGAAACCTAATACTCGTCCTTTTAGCTGAACTTATTTTAGAGGCCTTTACCGTTTTTCTGAACGCTTTTGCCTCTGTTGCAGGGTTATTCACGGAGTTTAGTTCTACTTTCCATGGAACTATGCTATCTGTTCTACGTATTCGTGTTGGTATTCTTGATGGTAGTCTTTTTCTGACGTTAGCTGTCTTTTTCGTGCTCACGATCCACTCTGGAGTCGGGGTCAAAGCATGATAAATGGTTATAGAGTCTGCAAATCGAACTTTTTTCGCTTCTTTTGCTTCTGAATCTTTTTCAAGAACCAAAGACTCAATATCTTTCTGTGGAACTTCTGATAGACGAGTCTCGGAAATGCTCATTGTGGGGAGAGTTATTTCTGATTCTTTGGAGAGTTCGGAATTGAAGCTGCTTTGTGAATTATTCATGACTTCTTCAATTGAGTAATCGACATCACATAAATAACTAATGAATTTGGGATGAAATGGATCGGATAAAACAGAAGATGAGTCTAGTTGTCTTAGACATAGACCATCCGGTGATATATATAATACAGGAGTATTTGGGCTCAAAGGCAAGAGAGAATCTTTTTTATTTATCTTCGGGATCTTTTTATTCTCCTGTCGAACAACAGGAACTGCAGAATTTTCTCTAGCTATGTTACTGTGACAACAGTTAAATAAAGCCTTAAATTTGGTTCGGATATCTTTACGCATTTTGAATACTGACAACGCGAAGAAGCATGAATAAGTGTATCGAAACCAGGTAAAAACTGTCTCATATTTTGGACTGAAGGAGGAAGTACTGTTCTGATCCTCGTCGTATGCTTTTAAAGCACTGATTTGATGAACAACAATGTATGGTAATTCGAGCAACAAATAAAATAAAGCGAGCCACGCCACAAGTTTTAAATTGACCCATTCAGTCCACAAATCTCCTTGCATGAATACATCGGAAAAATTGACAACATTTTTCTTCTTTTGCACTTTGTATTCTTTGTACTGCTGAAATCCGAGATTCAGTAAGCAACCGAATCCGATAACTATCATTAGACAGTAGCACCACACAGTAAGAAACAAAGCATGGCCGAATCCACCAGGACCTGAAAGAAGAAAGATTTCATTTATATATGAGAATGTTTTTGACTCATGTGGATTTTTCTTTTTGTCAGCAGTTTATAAAATAGAATGCATTCGTCTAAAATTATTTTGAGCCTTTTATTATTGATTTTAAGAAAATTTTCAAGTGATGACATTTCTTCAAAATTTATTCAAACATGAAAAAAAAAGGGAAAAAATAGTTAAATACTGAGATTGAATATTTTTAAACCAAGTTTAGCTGCTTAGTCAATTTAAAAAAAGAGCTATTGATGACCTTATTTCAAGCAAGAATTAGAAAATAACTTAATTGAAAGTGAAAGGATTATTAACCCGGCATCACTCGTGTGAAAAAAATGGTCAAAAGTTCTCGCGCAGGGTGTGTCATACCCATAGATGTTTACATTGTGTTTTTACCGTAAAATGTGTATACAAAGGTTAAAAAGAGAAAAAAAGTAGGAAGTATACAACACGTTTATTACATTTTTTACTCGTAAATTTAGTTTTTCTGTTCTTTTTATAATGGCATTCAGGGCATTGTTTATACCCTCCTTTAATTATGTCGTGAGTGAGTGCGATGTTTTCACTAGATTTTAATTTTATTTAAATCTGTATTTTTTTCAAACTAAACATATAGGAGTAAACTTCTCTATTCTTTAAATTTAAAAATTTTGGAATTTCTTTTTTATTTTCTCTTATTTTGTTCCAGCAATAGTTTTTTTTTCAAAAGTTCATCTGAAAGTGGATAAAATGTGTACCAGTTATCTCCTTTAAAATTAGATTCTTCTCAAATATTGTTGTGTCCCTACATATAAAATATTTATTTTAAACAGTGACTCCCTTTTCTAAATCTGGATCGATTTCAGTGGAGGAATCATACTTGCTGTTATACTCTTCATTTGCTTTTTCCTCATGATATCCGCGAAGAGAATTTCTTCATCCGAAAATACTGTTGTACTATATATATTAAATAATTGTTTTTAAATTACTTATATATCACATTTCTTCATCACAACTACAATAACACGCCATAGAATAAGGATGATTTTAAAGCGTACTCACGTATTAAAAATGTAATTCAACTTCACGCGCAGGGTGTGACACACCCGAGGGAGTGGTATCTAAAGGTCTATTTTAAAAATTCGCTGACAGGCTTGATCCCCTTGAAGGTTATGACCTTAAAGTTAGCTAGACCAGTAATCATCCATTTTCCAAAAAAGGCTTAGCAGGAGCGTTAAAAAAAGTTAGACGGTGGGTATGACACACCCTGCGCCAGTGGTGCCGGGTTAAACTAACTATTTTCAGGAATCAAACTATTCAAAAATTTTATTCATTGTACAATAAACAGCAAGGATTTCTAAAGAAGTCCATTTTACTGCAATTACAAATGCATTTGATTCTACTTTAATAAAAACAAAATAAATAAAGTTATAAAACTCAAAAGATCGTGTTTGAATATTTTTCTCTTTATTGAAGATATAATTATTTTAGAAACTCGCACATACATTTTTAGCATTTAAGTAAGATTTAAGAAAGAAAAATTCAGTCAACCAAAACATCATCTAAACCTCATTCTATTGACCGAAAGAAATAGCTAAAGAAATCAAAACTCTGAAGCCATTGGCGAAGGACTTCGTAATTTTGAGCCACAGTCAAGTGACGAGCATGGCAATTGAGAGCCCTTCTCCAAACAAACACATCAATGGGAAGACGGTTAGCCCCAATAGATTTAAAGTTTATCTACTTGGAGGGTCTTCAATGGCATGAAGGCTCGAACTCGGGACTTGATAACGCCCAGTTGGAGCTAGCTAGCGACCTTGACGATTAGACTACCTCACCTTTGAGAGTTAAGTATGAAGAAATATATCAGTTGGTAAATATTCGAATGTTGTCTCTTTCTCAGTTAACGAATATGATTGCTTAATTAATTGAGATTTTATTGCTGAAGATTTATTTCTCTCATTTTATCTGACCCCGTAAAAGAAAGGTAATTTTTTTCTTTATGATTTTAAGTCATAAAGATCAAAAGAGCTGTATGAAATATTTTCCCTACGAGAATTAACGTGATACTGAGAAATAAAATGTACTTGCAATATACACTGGTGAAAAATACTTAAGTAACAATATACATTTTAAGCAGACAGCCATGCTATATGCAGAAAAAGGGTTATTGAGTTCAGTACCATGAATACGCAATTCAGTAGAAAGGTGATGCGTATGCAAATGTCAGGAACAAAACGTAATAGGCGTCGTGAGTGTACGCTACACGCATGCAGTTGGCGCACGCAGCTCAAGACTACAATAAAAGGAAGTACGGAGGCGCAATTAGAGTCATTCACTGTAAGTGCAAGGGAGTTCTTCCTGAGATAGGGCTAGAAGAAATATCACTTGCACAACTTAACATGTAGAAGAATGATCGCAAAGCTGGAGGAGAGACGTTGTTTGACCAGTGTAGCTGATGAGTTCGAAATCAACAAAAGTATCGTTTCGCTTGCTTGGAATGCCATCCAAACCGTAGGTACAGCTGTTAGAAATATTAGTGGGGGTCATCATAGGAAAGCAAATGCAATGAATGACCGATATATCGGCCTGCAGGTGAAATGAGCTCCATATCAGTCAGCAAGCGCCATCAGGGCCACAAGTGTCGTGATTTACTTTGTTCAGACGTCTTCACAAAGGGGGCCAATTCATCTACCATCTTGAACGCTGCATCTCTTAGAAAGTTGACCATCTACGGTACCGTTTAGAGTGGTGTAGGGAGGACAAATCTAGGCATATTATCAATGAAGTAGTGCCCTCTTTACGGATAAGAGTAGTTTCCATGAAACACAAGGGATTTTCAACAACAGTTGATTTGAAGAGAGATTGGGACACGGTTTCATCCCAGTAACATCAAGGAAAGAGGCCGTTACGGTGGTCCTAGAGTTGTGGTCTAAAGAGGCACTGTGCTGAACATGCAGACTCAGCTCACGATTTTCGACAGAGATTCTGTAAGCGGAGATTGTTATTGTAAGGAAGCGGTCCTTCCCCATGGGGCTCTTGGACCAGACTTCGTTTTTATGGATGATAAAGCACGTCCACACAGTGGACTGCTGATGTTCAGCAGCTACTACATAAGGAAGATATCACTCGAGTGGATTGATAGCATTCTCCCCCGACTTAAACCCCATAGAACACGTGAGGGATGCTTCGGAGAGACATTTCCGGGGAATACCAAACAACTGAAACAGATACTAATTGAGGAATGGGCGCTCTGACATCAAAAACTGTTGGGCATTCTGATGCTGAGTATGGAGTCGTGGTGCAAAATAACCATTGCAGAAAACCCATTACTTAAAATTTTACAATGGAACATCTACTTGTTCTTTCTCTTGGACAGACTATCATGTGTTATCATACTATGAATTAAGTAAAGCCTTTTTTTTGTTTGATTCCATACTGTATTCGTTGTATCCATTTTTACGCAAGTGGGCTTTCATCATCGTTTAACTAAAATATGTTGTTTCTCATTTCTGAATTTCATGTTATGGCAAAAATAAATAAATAATAAAAAAGAAACTTGCTGCTGAAGTTTTGCACACTTGAGTAAGTAATTTATAATGAAAATACGAAAAAATATTTTTTAGGAGAGGCATATTTTTTGAACTCAATGAAACCAAATTCCAAATCCTTTGAACCCTGAGGCCCAATGAAAAAATGTGAACCTCTTCATCTAATTAGTAAAACTTATCAATTTTTAAGAAACGTTCACATCTCCTTCCAGATAATTCATTTGAATTGGACAATCAACACTTTAAACTACAATTTCTCCTGTCAATGTGTAACACACTTCGAATATTTTAATATCATCTAGAAAATGCTGTTTTTTTCACTAATTAAACCAGAAAAATGCACGAGAGCAAATAAATAAAAAAATAAATATTATAGCATTTTTTAATAACAGAAAGAAAAATGAAATAGCCTGATGCCACTTTAGAGAAAGAACCTCTAAAATTGTAATTGATCTTATAAACAGGAACCCTAATGAAATATTCCTTCTTTGGAGTCTCATTAACTCAGTTCTTCTCAAACTTTCAATACTTGTAAACCAATTTTAAATCATAATTTTCATTGCCCCCCTCCTGCAATAACAATGTATTGAATGCAATAATAAAGTACTTTGAGCCTAAAGCCACAATACAACTTAAATTATAAACCGTACAAATCATCAGATAGTTATTAAATTTTGTATATGACAAGCCCATGGAAGTCACTAGTAATGATTAAATTTATTCTTAATTTAATATTGATAAATTAATTATCAAATATATTGTGTAGTAATGATACATTTATAAGTGTATTACATCAGTGTAAATGTGCTTTTTATTTCTTATCTCAAAATGTATTTTAATTTTCTTCTTTTCAGTAGTTTTTTAAATAATATCTCATTTTTGAATTTTCAATGTGCTCGGGCCCCCACGCAAGGTTAATACGTTCTCCAAGATAGGCTCACCCCACAGTTTAAAAAACGCTGAATCAATTGATTCGAAAACGTTATGCACATCGCATTGTTGTGAAAAGAACGATAGCAATTGCGTGCTTTCGGTTCCATTATTTTTCAACTTCCAAACAAAGAAAGAGGAATTTTAAGAAGTATTACGATTTTAGAAACATGTATTGATCAAAAATTTTGTATTTAAATTTGAGAACACTATACACAAACTTTCTACACTTCTTTCCATTCATATTTAAAATATTTTTGTCACCAAAAATAAACATATTGTGGAATATTGTTCAATACATACATTAAATTCATCGGGACATAAAAATGTAATATCCCTAAAAGTTTGGAAGCAAAGATTTTCTAAAAGCTCTAAAAGCACCATTATGCGTTATTTGATTACCTATCTGTTAGCATTCTTTTGCATGATTACACATTATTCGTTGTTTGTTGATGGGAAGTGACAATGAATGATGTTTCAATGATATGATAAATTGGGAAAATAATAAGGAGTTTTTCCAAATGAGAATTTGAAAAGGTTTCCATTTTGGAAAACCTAGGAATACTTGACGAGTATTTTTGTGGCCTGAAGTGGTCAATAAAAAGCTTCAAATGCTCCCAATTTAGAATAAATTGAAAATTGGATACATGTTTTTGGTTTTGAGAAAGTATTATTTTGAAAACTGGTGCATGCCCCCCCCAATATTTATAAAATTCAATAATCTGAAATAGAAAAATTGTAATTTTCAAATTTCTAATTAACAAACGTTTTTTTTTATTTAGTTTCTTGCATGTTAAGAAAACTAAACCATTGTTTACACACAAAAATAATAAAACACTTGCACTGTAAAATAAACGATTTTGTAAAACGAACATTGATTTTCCTTCTGGATGAAATCAAATTAGTAATTTCTATGTTTCACCCAAAAAACCAATCTAATGCAAAGGAAAGCTTTAAATTATTTAGAAATGTCTGGAAATGAAAAGAAACAAAATGAAGTAAACTTTTTTTGAATCTTCCGAGAAAAGCCACCTATAGGAATAATGGTTTCTAAAAAGCGCTTAATGAATGAACTACATATATCTTTATAGAACTTTTTCTGCCTGAATGGTTATAGTAATATTTTTTTAACTCCATCCCATGGTCAGCATAATATTGGAACTTTACTCTAGTATATATATACATCGTTAGGAAATTTTTTCTAAGAAAATGTTTCTACTTTCCCTCCAACTCACGGTGAACATAACATTGGAACTTTGCTTTAATATATATATATCTTTCTTGAACTTTTTCTAACTGAAATTCCTACAATATGATTCTTTTTTTACTCTAACTCATGGTCAACGATATTGGAATTTTGCCCATATATATATATATATATATATATATATGTCTTTATGAGTCTTTTTCTACCTGAAATGATTATAATATTATTTTTTCCCTCTATCCCTCGGTCAACGTAATATTGGAACTGGGCTTTAAAAAATATATATCGTTATGAATTTTTTTTTACTTGAAATGTGATTACAATATGATTCCATTTCAATCCCATATGTTCTACCCCCCGACCTTTTATAGAATAAATTTATGAAATAGTTATAAAAGAGCAGCATATAATTCTTCGATAGTTAAGAATAATTCTTCTCATAGAAATTCTTTTTATAACAAATGATTCGTTTGGAAAGCGTCAGCAAAATTTGTTTTGAAGAAACGGCAAAAAAGACGATTACCTGCAGCGGCGCAACTATATCTGGCAGGAAAGAGGCGCTGAGGGATCGATTGGAGCAGAAGAGGAACACACAAGAGAATAGCCGTTGTCCACACGATCACTATGACAACTATTTGTTTCTTGAGGGTTACAAAACTCTGGAATTGAAATGGCTTCCACACAGACACCATCCCCTCGACACACAGGAGGCAGAGAGAAAAAGTCACTTGGAGTGTCACCCACTGGACAAAAAAGGAGCTGAGTGTACAACCCGTTTGTCCCAATGTCCAAGAGTCCGCGGTCACATATAGCAAAGCCACTGTCATATTCCAGAGGGTCTCCACCAAAAATGTGACACATAAATTTGAAAAAAGTAGGTTGAAAGGTACCGTTTTCAGCGTGTAGCTCGATAGAATTGTGGCGAGGAGAAAGATATTGGTCCCGAATGAAACCAGAATCAATAACACAAGTGAAACGATTTCTACTGCAGGATCTTTACTAACTTCCGCGGTTCTGTTAAATAAAAGGACTATTGTTACTACAGTTTTCGAGCCATTTTGAGGAACGTCCTCCTCACTTGACATTCTGTTTCGATGTGCCTCTCAGCGACACCTGTGGCTGGGAGGGACGTTTCGAATCGATAGATTTGAATGAACTGCAGCCAAGTAGAAGGGGTGTCACTTCGTGAAAAAGATTTCCATGAACTTCTTTAATGACTAGAATGAATTTTTATCAACTCTTCAAGTTTTCATTATAAGCCACAGAAAAATTCATTCCTATTAATACTTTTGAAAATGAAAACGTCCCATTTTTGAAATTTTCAACTCTCGTTCAATATGAAGCAGCACGTGCTCTATTTAAAAACTTTCATATATACGTATGCTAATAAAAGTCGTTTCTGTGTGGAATACAAAGGAGAAAAAAAGATGTATAACTTATTATCTTTTCTATTATCAAAATACGTACGAAATCGAGTAAAAAATAAATTAACGCCAAGAAATGTATTCATATAGATCACAGCTTCTAACCTTTCTATATTGGCAACCCGATTTTCAATTATAATTTTCATCGCCTCTCCCCCTCCACACAATAGCAAAACGATGAATTTAATAATAATATTCTTTGACGCTAACGCTACAATGCGACTTTATATATTAATAGTACACATAATCAAGATAAGTTTTAAATTTTTATGTGACTATAGTCTATCCGGTTACTGGTAATTATTAAACTTTTTTTAAGTTAGCACTCTTAAATCAATTGTCAAATACATTGTGCAGTTCTCATAAATTTATAAATACATTATATCAGTATAAATGTGTATTTTATGTTTTAGTAGCCAGAATGTACTTTTTTTTGCTTCTTCAGTAAATTAATACATTTAAAAAAAAATAATCCTTTTTCTTCCACTTTCCGATATGCTTGCTCCCCCGAAGCTGTAGGGTTAGCACGCCCTCCTAGATGGGCACGCCCCAAAGTTTTAAAAACACTGATGGAAATGATTCGCTCGATGAAATTATTTTCATTCGACAATCCAAAATCCTAGGAATGAACAATTTAAGTACGTTTAATATTCGTATTGAGAGCTTTTATAGTCATTCGGTATTTTTCGGTAACGGGTAATTTGTAATTGTCACTTTAAATTTTTTCTTAAAATAAACTTAGTAATTTTTTTTTTTTGCTGTATGAAACGATTTTTCGTTGTTAGGGTTTCTTAAAAAAATCATTTCATCGTAGGTCTTTTTCGAAGAATGAAAAGGAAAAGAGTGAATGGGGCGGGAAACAGATTAATTTCCAGAGATTTTGATACAGATGGATTCCCATTTACCTTATTCAGATGACGAGGTTGACATCTGGGCCCCTTTTTTAATGTACCTAATTTCCACTTCTCTAACCTTTATAATGAGTTTGTCGTAGTCTCTCACTACCCTATGATTTATAACTCCTCTTTGCACATTATCTAATTTGGTGTGTTGGATTCATATTATAATAATAATAATCACTATTATTTTTATTCCTTATGATAGAATACACAATATTAATCAACTTAAGAACAACAAATTATAGTGAGATCAGAATTCAATTATGACGACGGAACACTAACTGATACCACGGGAATAACGCATACAATCAACTACGCATTAAATCTAATCTATAAAATCACAGACCTGATATCTCTTAAGACAGGAATCTTGAATACTTGTAGAATCTATGGAGTGGTTTCAATCCTGGATAGCTTCAGTTACGTCCGAACCGATTAATGAATCTTTTTCATAATCTCCTTCAGCTAACACTTCACTTAGTTAAACTAATCTCCTAGACCACCTTCTTAATCATCACGTAGTTAACTCCTCTATCAAAACGTAGTCATCTCATCTCTTCATTTCATTTCTCCTTTATATCTCTTTCGACTCGCTAAACCGAAACTATCTTATTTGCATAAGTCACACTTTTAGCTCTCAGCGGGATTGGTTAAAATAATACAATTTAAAAGATTTGAGAGAAGTTAGTGAAACGCGTAAGCACCCGTCACAAGTTCTTCAGACGTCGTATTTATGGTCTGGTGCTTATTGAATGATTGTCTGGTGATTATTATGATTGTCTCTTTGATGTGATGTCATCGAGTTTTAGAAAAAGAGGTGCCAGCTCAGGTGTCGATCTCGTCAATTCCTATGGTTCGAAATGATGGGATCTATCGCCAATTTCTTCTCTTTTTCAACAGCTCCATTTCCTTCCCTTACTTATATCCAAACGTTCAAAGCTCTCCCGTGCCATCATTCCTTTTATCCATGTATATGGAAACAAAAACAAAATGTAGAAATGAAGGTAGTAGCATAATATGAAATGCCACTGCAGATAAATTCAATTGACTTTCACATTTTGTGTACAAAAATGCAAACACACACATATCCCAGTTACTAAATACAATGCAAAGGTAGATGAATTAATGATTTTAATCGGTATATTACAATAATATAATGTTGAAAAGCTTTAATAAAAAAATAAAGAATTTTTCTTAAATTGTTTTTATTTAAAATAGCTGTACGTGTTGATGTATTCTTAGATATATTCTATCAAGGCTTGAATGAGGGGGGGGGGGGTTGGAAACATTTCATAATTTTAAGGGTTCTGTGGATCGGCAGAGTTTGAAGGCAACTGCTCTATGTATTTATCTTCTTCATTTAAGTTTTTAAGACAAGAATAAATGATGAATCGTCTGCTTTTAAAAATGTACTCGCATTCATAGTAAAAAACGAAATACAATGGAATAAAGGAAAAGGAATAAAAAATGTCTGATATTTACAATTTTTTTAAATTTTGAAAGCAAAACCTTATATTTTAGAAAGGTTACAACAAAAAAAATAGGTTTGTTTTTTGACAAAATCCAAGGAATTTAAATTCAAAACTAATTTATAAATACAAGAAGAGAAAAAATACTACGAAACATTGTTAAATATTTAAATTAGATTCCAAGCAAGAAACTTACATATATGCAACATAAATGAAAGAAAGTGTAAATAATTAGCTCATCTGCTTGCCTAATAAAATTTATTTGGATTTCAGTTCCTTTGAAACATAATGCGAATATGTAATATCTTGAACAAAATTATACTTCGAGTGATTCTTTTGCCAGAAAATAGTTTACTCGTTAGTATTGTTACTCATTGAAAATAAGTTCCTCTGGTTAGCAGAATTTTTAAAAAAGTTCTTTTTAAGAATTGAATTTACTTTTTCCTTTTTTTAAGCTATTACAATTCATGTCTCAATGAACTTAGAAAAATTCTTAACATGTAAATCAGGTTAATAAAAAGTCAAAATATAATATTATAGCTTAGATATTTCTTAAAGGTCATATGTCACGTCTATGTATGTAATTATATCTTTTATTACATCATTCTAATTTTTTCCCGAAATATAATTATTCTATATTTCATTGCTAGAATAATAAATGACTTCCTTATTTTATATTAATGTAAGTAATACAGAGAGTTGAAGATGAGATAAACATTTTCTATAAATTTAATTATAAACTTTCACTCTTTTTTGAATTTTAAAAATATCAACATTATATTCTCATTCAAATAGTATAGATATGTAATCCTTTTCATTAATTTTTCTGGATTCTGCATTGACATCATATTAAGTAAAAAAAAATATAACATTTATAGAGCTAGAAATGAAAAATGCGATTTACAATCCTGATAAACTCTGATATAACTGTCAATTAATTTTCAAAAATGCAAGTTAATGAATTTAAAACTATGCTACATTAATATTATGATATAACTATCAAACGTACTTTTATCTGAACAAAGGGTTTATAAATAAATACATTGAGAAATGATTCAGAATTCCATTTAGAGAATATATTTAATTGTGTAACATTTTTTATAAACAATATTGGAAATACATTTATTTAAAAATTACCCCTTTCAAAGAATTGAAACTGTTTATAATTTTCCCTCGATAGGATTTCTTTAAAGTTATAAATATTAAAAACAGTATTATTTGGCTTGAGAATTTTAGCTTTTCAATAAAGATAGGAAGAACTAAAATATAGTATTTTATTTTCATAAGCATAATTTTATGTTGTATAATTTGTGTTTGCACTTTTATAAATATAAAAATACAAATTAAAAACGCTATAATTTTAAAAAGTAAAATTCCCCAAATTCATGGGCAATTTAATTCCAATTCTAGATTAAAAAATTCCTTTTTCTCGCTTAGAATTGATTATATTTTGTGTAAGTACAGTATGAAACAATTGCTTGCATAGGTGCATGAGGTTTTTTTCCTAATATGAATTTAAAACAGTTTGATGCTTAAAAAAACCATTCAAACAATTAGGAGCAAAAAGCTCAGTAAATATTTATTATCAATTACATTTTTATCCTCAATATTTATTCTCGTTTCTAATTTTCTATTTGTCGCAAATATAATAAATATTTATTTTGGTCTGATGCATAAAAAGTTAGGGAAAAACTAATTTTGTAGAATATACTACTTTCTTTTTATGATAAATATTTTAAAATTTAGAAAGTGTAAAATCATTCACCCCAAATATTTTCAATAATTTTAGTTAGTTTCAATTCTGTAACATAATATTTTTAATAAAGGACATGACATTTCTCTATAAAAGAAATTATTATTTGCATTGAATTGCAGAAATGAGATAAGTTTTAATATTTCAATAGTAAAAGAATTAAAATCATTTCTATGTTTAATAAATACCATGATAAGTGATTCCCTTTTATTATACGAGTAAAAATATTTGTTTTCAACAATTTCAGAATTAAAATTTTTATTCATGTCTTTTTTTTAGTTTTGTTCACCCAGTTTAAAAAAAGGAAGAATAATATTTTTTTTGAAATTTCTGTCATTATTTGATTTTCTACAGGAGAAAAAATAATTGATTTCAAAGAACTTGAATGAATTTAATAGGAAGATATGCTGAAGGACTCTGGGTTTTACATAAAAGTTAATGCAATAACTTTGGTAAAATAAGAACAAATTTGAATAAAGGTGACACGGCCTTTCTTACTAAAATTTTTCTTCTTGTAAATCAGATTTCTTTTCAAAACACTCGAATATATGATAGATAAAGGATGATTTTTGTAATAAAATGAGTCTCATCCATATAATGATTTTCTATAAAAAGTTGTGCCACATCAGTTTGAAATATTAGAAAAACGAAAATAATTACATTTCCTTGGGTAGAAATGAATGTTTGATAACTTTGACGTCATTTGTACGACGAAAATATCTTGAACAACACATTTGAAAAGTTTATCACATTGATTTTTTTCTAAAATGTCAAAAATACATTAGTGTTCACAGTGATTTGAAAAATTAAAATAACATATAAAAATAATATAATTCATTGAAAGAAAAATATAATGAATAGTTAACATTTAGTGATGTTTCTTGCAATTGCTTTGCAGTTATTTTTACTGATTGTTTCTCAAATAGACCACATGTTCTCAACGAGTTCCTTCTAAATCCTTGCAGCGAAATTCTAGAACATTGTTCCTTAAGTCCCTAAAAGTTTCTATGAAGTTTAAATCAGAGTAATGGGTTGATTAAGGAAATAGTAGGATTTTATTGTTCTTAAGCTAAGAAATAGTGAACTTTGATACATGGATAGATACAGAAATATAGTCATCTTCAAGAATATATTTCAATGATGGCATCATACGAGCTCACATACTTCTCTGCATATTTTGAAATTTACCTTTCCTCTCAAAATATTCGGCTTGTTTATGCTCTCACCAAACATGCTCCTCCCAAACTTCACTTGCCACTTGAAATACGTATAACTTAGTGACCTTGGAAAGTGCAATACATCGATTATTTGTAAAAAAGAATGTTTCTTTACATCTCCAAACTATTGTTTCCTTCTGGAAATCCAGCGGGGAAGTATTTCTTAGACACACGTGGTTGAAAATCAGTTCCTGGCTTTGTCACAATGTGCCACATGCTGAGTTATTCACTCTTTGTTCTTGTCAATTTCCACTTACGTTCCAGAAGCAATTGTTTTATCACAACCCTCAACTTAAAAACCTCTTTAAGACTGCAATACTTATGGGCTAATCATTGAATTAATGAGTATTTGTTGTGTTCTGGTATGAAAAACTCTCATGTTTTTTTATTGGAAAGGGCTGTTCAAAACCAGGGAGCGCATATACATACAACATCTAAAGAAACTTTAAAGTGCATCAACAGCTTCATCTACCGTTAAATTCTTTAACTATTTTTATTTCGATTTTTATCTAACTGAGTTGGGGAAGTTTATTTTGAAAGAAATAATATATATAGATATTCGTTCGTGCCACCGTACCTCAAATAAAATTGACGGTGAGAAGCAAGCTTACCAATCTTTCCTTTTCCACCCGAAAATATATGTCTCCAATAAAATTCAGAGATATTCTTCAGCTGCCCCTGAGGTTCTATGGATATATACAACCATAGTCATTTCTTAAAATTGTGTTTACTTTTCATCGGAATCACATATGGACAGAAGTAAACCTTATCTCGCTACGAATGAGTGACGTCACCTTAAAGTCCCTCTTATCCCGTCGAAGTTCTCGAGAAGAAACTGAACATGGCAGGAATGACTAATCCATGAATTCCACCATGATGTGGTCAATATACATCACTTTTCTATCTCCTTATATCCGGATGAGGTGAGATAAAGCCGGACACGAGTTATCTTAGGAAGTAGGAACATTTGTGTGATGGGTGTCGTGGTTGGGATAGCGGGAGGTGGAGTGTGAAGTTTATTCTGAGAATGGAATGATCCGATCTTTTACCAGATGAGTGAGCATCAATAAAAACTGAAAGGAAATTCCTACTGCATCAAAAGAATGTCACGAGGAGGCTCAATTTTTATATATAGAGAGCTTTTGCTGTGTCCGGTTGTCGATTTTGAAATACTGATCGAGTGGTTTCATAACTCTGCAAAGAAATAAAAAAAATCTCTAGAAATAAATACAAGTATTTTTTATAGGAGTTTTAAAAATGTTGCATTGTGTGTAGGTTTAGATTGAAAGAACGTTCTTTTTTTTTCTTTTTTACTTTTACGTCATTACGTTTAAGGAGCTTTTACTGGGTATTGACTTTTATAAGAAAAAGAACAAGCTTGTCAACGAATGGCGTTTTTATGTTTTTGATGCTTAAATAAGTCGAATAAGTTTCTTTAGGTTTTTAAAGCGAATTTTTTCTTGGAAATACAGGACTTTAAATTTACATAATAGTTTCATATATATATTTACCTTAAGGATTCCTTTTTAATCATTGGTTAATCATTAGACAATATTATAATTTTATATAAAAATATATTTTATAAAGTATTTGATTAATTAATTCCTGTTTTCTTCTATTACATTTTATTTATCGTAAAATCTGGCGTATAACTCGCACCTCTTGTATAACGCAGACCTATACTTTTAAGCTACATTTTTTAAAATTTTTAGGTATATTCACCAGTACACACTCTCTCCTTTTTATGAAGGAACCTGAAATGTATATTTGCAATGCTGTTACGTTTTTAAGTCATTTATTTGAGGTATTACTTAATTCTTTTGAAAATGTAGTATTTTTCTAAAACTACCACCCTTTGGGTTCATTAGATATGTCATTTCTTTTAAATAAACAATATTCCGATCTATGTTGAAGTTCAATTTTTCTTTATACTTCTCTCTTTTTATTTTTGAAGCTAACATTTTTAATTCCCGGTGTATAACGCGCTCCCGTTAATTTAGATCATATTCTTTGTGTTCTAAATGCGCGTTATACGCAGGATTTTATGGTAATTGTTTTCCATTTAAATTTTTTTACTTTATATTTTACTTTTGAACTACTTTTTTTTGAAATATTTAATATTTATCCTGAAAACTTTTAACTGTATGGTGGTTGTTTAATTTAATATAACAATTAACTTATCTCGAAACTTTTGAAAAATAAATATATTATAAAACTGTGGTGACCTGTAGCCACCCCTTACACTAATACTTTCCTGTCTACCTGAAAATCCGGCTGGATGTGTAGGCGGATTTAAATGATCAAAAGACATAATTGCAATTCAAACAGATTTATTGATGCTTATCAGTAAATAAGTTTAGACACAACACAATTCAATTTAAGATAAATAAGGGAGAGTAGAGTAATGAAGTGGGATAACAATACTAGCGGAAACTACAGAATTTCAACTGAATCTAGGAAAGCTTAAACGCGCACAATTACAACTGCACCACACGCGAATAATCTGAATTTCTTAATCTAAGTCCCTTTATATTTTACAGCGGCGGTTCCTTCGTGACGACTTCAGGCCCTTTTAATGGCTGGAAGAATGGGGGAAGACTCCAAGCTCAGTAATAATGAATTTAACTCTTTTCAATCCGCTTCTCTTCGCGTACATCCACACGTATCAGGCTAGCTATACTTGTCAACAACTTCGTGTCGACTTCTCGATCCTTAATACACTTGACATCTCACTTCCTATTACTTCGCTTCTTAACTCGCGAAAACCGAATTTATATAATATATCTTATTTACATAAATCACGCCTGGCTCTCGGTGAAGATTGGTTGAAATAAATAAATTGCTTTAAGAAAAAAAAGAAGAGGTTAGTAAAAGACCGTATAGATCCGTCACAAAACTGAACTATATGAATAAAATTAGAGATGCATAGCCTACATAAAATCAGACACTTTTTCTCTCTTTCGTTTGATAAATGCATACGAGGGCTGTTCAAAAAGTATCGAGACTGAATTTATTATGCAAAAACTACATACATAAACAGGTTTTGAGTCAATCTCCTTCGAAATATGCTCCATTGGCAGTAACACACTTGGCCCAACGATGTTTCCAGTCCTCGAAACATTTCTGGAACTCAGACTTTGGGATGGCCTGAAGCTGCTGTGTCGAATTCTGTTTTATGGTTTCAATGTCCTGAAACCGGTGTCCTTTTAAGGTGTTCTTGATCTTGGGAAAGAGAAAAATCAGCACCACTGCCTTCACTTGTGCAATCTTGTCCTCATTGCGAGAGGTGGATGGGCGTCCAGAATGGGGATCACTGTTCACTGATTGACGACCCTCCTTGAATCGCCGGAACCACTCGAAAACCCGAGCATGACTCATTGCCTCATCTCCAAATGTTGTTTTCATCATCTCGTAGGTTTTTGTGCCCATTTTACGGAACTTAAAGCAAAACTTGATACAGATTCGCTGATCAGTGTTTTCACACTTTTTCTTTTTTCGACGAACGCACGCAAACACTCCACGTGAAAGAAGTCAGTGTGACTGAACGGCGCGCTGTACAGACCTGCCGAATTTTGTGAGACAAGGTGAAATATGCACGCGCATGATGCACACAGTCCCTCCGCTAGGGGTTTTCTGGAATAAATAGAATAAATTCAGTATCGATACTTTCTGAACAGCCTTCGTATACCTTTATATAATCTGTAAACTTCAAATTTATAAAATTCTAAGTGTTTTGGATTAAAAAAAAATTTTTTTTTAAAGAATTGTTTAATATGTTCTTTTTTGAATATTCATTATATATTTAATGAAATATCATGATATATTTTTATTTTTATTATTTGTTTTTTATAAATGTTGATTATATCTAGATTTAAAAAATTCGATGAATTAGTAGTACTGCTTGTAATTTGTGATATACTCGCTCGAAGTAATGTATTAAAAAAAAGAGGATGCTTTTATCAAAAAAAATTATGTTTTTCTATAATAAGTCATCTCAAGAAAAAACTCCTCATAGTATACATCAGCTGTATGAGAAGTAACATTGTAGGTTGCTTAGATATTTTGAAATTCGTGAGAAAGATATTGTACAGAGAAGTTTTTTTTATCGCCATTACCGAATTTTCCCATGATTTTTCTAATCTATAAAACATTTAAAGAACAATTTATTTTATGAATAAATTGGTGGAAAATGTCACAAAGATCATTTTTTAACTGATTAGTTTCATCACCTTTACTTTTTTTGACAGATTATAATCCAGAATTTTCCCACCGACTTCGCAAAGCAGTTCGGTGCAAAATATTAGACGTATGAAAAAAAAAAAGAAAAACCCTTGCAGTTGCATTATGACAATGCGCTATCGCATTCATCAAACCTGGTTAAGACATCCTAGGCGTATGAAATTCCAGTCGTCAATCAACCTCCCTAATCTCCAGACATGGTTCCTTTGGATTCTTTTCTGATCTCGAAAATGAGGGAGTGAAAAATGCTGGGCTGTGTGGAGTTGCAAGGCCTACCTTAAAGATTATTAGAATTCTAATCCCGCAAAGTAATTAAGGTATATTTTCCCACTTCATTTGAAAAACTGTAGAAAGTATTGAAAACTTCAAAATATCGAAACTTTTTTAAATGAATTGAATAAAGTTTTGTGCAATCTATATACTGAAACAAACATTAAATAACTTTATTTGATATTGTAGATTCAGTCTTTGTGCGAGATTTTAGATTCGTCTTCAGCAACCATCAGCCTCTCTTTCAAGTCTGCAATATAGACGTACTAACTTCCTTAAGTTCAGCGTTTGCTCTTTCTTGAGAATCATTTCTCACGTTTATAATTTCTAATTCGTTCTCTCCAATTTTTGCTGCGCCAACAGTGAGTCTTCTAGAAAAAGATAATCACTTGAATTACAGCTCGAATCCTCATCGTGCTTATTAGGATCATTTCTAAAATCATTTGTTAAATTCCCTTTATCTGTTTGATCATTGTCACCGTACTCGACTTTCCTAAAACTGTAAATTTTGCCAAAAATGTGTGACGGATCTATACGCTACCTTCTGATTAATCCGCTTGGAAAAACTTTGGGGCTAGCATTCGCGTTAATTCGCAGCCATCCCTCAAGAAGAAACCTTGATATGTAGATTAATTTGACTATATAAAGTCAAGGTTTTGTAAATGTAAGATAGAAGAAGCAGAGGAAATGTTGCGGTGATACGTAGGTGAGATAAAATTCATTATCACAATTCGACTTAAGGACGGAGTTTACCACTATAATAAATTAGTGGATTGAGAATGAATGATCTAAGATAGATTGGATTAGATTAAATTAAACAGATTACTTGCGCTTGCTTGCTTAGTGTAAATTGCTTTCTTTATATCACTCCTTGGGTCTCCTCTTGTAGTTTCACTTGTGGTTGATTAGTGTGCCTGAACAGTAGTGAAATAATAATTATTATGGAAGTTTCTGGTGATGCTTTGTTTCCCCCCACACCCTTAGGTAGGCAGGGCGGTGAAGGAGCGACTTCAAATAGAAGTTGCTCACAAATGGACAAATTCTTTACGAGTTTATTTTACAGACCATCTTACTAGCTTTACAAAAACACCAGGTTCGTTACTTCCCGTTCATTGGGGGAAAAAAACTACAAGTGTTTAAGTAAAAGCAGATACCATTACTTTAAGAAAAATGCCATACTTTAAAATGCATTTTACTCGAAATGTGTTTTTTTAAAAAATGCTCAAGCAGGGACAGTGATTTGTTAAAATATTTTGAAAATAATTAACTGAAAGTTTTTGTGTATGTTTTACATAATACTATAGAAGTGTTTTAAACTTCAGATTTATCAATCACTCTTTTATTACAAAATTTACAGTCCCTTTTGTTAATATAATCACTGTTATTTTAAGCAATTTAATATAATGACTAAGATAAAATGCACTAATTTTTGTAAAAATTAAAATATCTCTTATCCTGAAGGTCATTTAAAAATGAATAACTTAGCAACACATCAGAGTTGAAAAATTTGTTCATAAACTTTTGATACAAAATGGGCCCCATTTATATTATTTTTTGAAAATGTTTACCCATTTTTTCCATTTTAGTAATAATAATTGCCAGGCAAACTCTGTCATCACGAGCGATCTCATCGACAAGGGATGACCTAGTGAGAAGTTATCGGCGTGACACATTGTGAATGTTGACGCTGAAGGTGGATGTCAGCTATGGAACCGTGTGGACAATTGTTCACGACAGGTTGCGATTTCGAAGGTGTTTGCGCTTGGGTTCCGAGCAGCTCACCGACCAGCAAAGAAATTGCGTATGGGACTAGCACTGCAACATCTGTTTCGGTATAAGGAAGACCTCGCTTTCATGAAGCGGATCGTCACAGGTGATGAGACCTGGTGCCATCACTACGAGCCAGAGACAAAGCGGGACAGCATGCAGTGGGAGCATGCGTCGTCACCTCCCCCTAAAAAGTTCAGAGTCGTGAAGTCAGCAGACAAGGTGTTGCTCACTGTCTTTTTCGAAGTTCAAGGTCCGCTACTTAAGGAATTCCTCGAGCACAGAAAAAGCATTAACTCCGATGTGTACTGTGAGACACTCCGACGCCTACACAGGTCCATCAAGAACAAAAGACCGGGGCTTCTCACGGAGGGTGTGGTTCTGCTCCATGATAACGCGCGTCCACACGTCTCCAGAGTCCCACAAATGGAACTGGACAAGTTTCAATGGGAGACGTTGGACCATCTACCCTACAGCCCGGACATGTCACCCTGCGATTTCCATGTGTTTGGTCCACTGAAGAAACACCTGAAAGGAAGCGCTTCAACTCGGACGACATACTCAAGGACACTGTGAAGTACTGCGTCTTGTCACAGCCACAGGAATTCTGGGAACAAGGAATCCTGCGGCTTGTTCATCAGTGGGATCGTTGTGCTCAGCCTATGGTGTATATTTTGAATAAAGTCTATATTTGTACCCACCGTGTCGTTTCGTACCTTTTCATTTGATCACCCCTTGTAATAACTAAGATAAAGTGCACTAATTTTTGTAAAAATTAAAATATCTCTTATCCTGAAGGTCATTTAAAAATGAATAACTTAGCAACACATCAGAGTTGAAAAATTTGTTCATAAACTTTTGATACAAAATGGGCCCCATTTATATTATTTTTTGAAAATGTTTACCCATTTTTTCCATTTTAGTAATAATAATTTCTTTTTCTTTCTTCATTTTAGCATATTTTTCTTAAAATGTACGAAAAAAATTTAAAGATAACAATAAAATCTCCCTCTCTCCATTTTTTTTAAAGTTATTGCAAGTAGTCGGATACCATAAGTAAACCCGTGTATAATGTCAGAATATTTTATTTAATTTTGTTAGAATCTTTCTAAAAATGACACTAAATAAGATTAGTAACAGGGAAATATTGTTAACTTTATACTTTTATACTACTACTGTATTGTTGTTTTTGAAATTATTCTCTAGTTTAAATGAAATTAGAAAAAAATACTATGCAATAGTATAAAAACAGAATAAAAA
Organism: Trichonephila clavata; assembly: GCA_019973975.1. Taxonomy (NCBI): domain Eukaryota; kingdom Metazoa; phylum Arthropoda; class Arachnida; order Araneae; family Nephilidae; genus Trichonephila; species Trichonephila clavata. Next base: position 44,256 of record BMAO01026493.1, read on the forward strand.
GGTTATGAATAAAAATGCATTTCAATTAATAAACAATACGATGAAATGCAATTTTCATATTTTTGAGACAAAATGAAGAAAAATAATAATCAATAACAGAATAATTGGAATCGAATTTCATTGAGAAAGCAAAAGGATAAAGTCGAAATAAAAGTATTCATTTGAAATACTTGTTTCAGATTTTATTCTCAAATTATGTATTCAATGAAAGAAAGAAAATTAAAGACGAAAATTTTCTTATTTTCTCTTCTCTTGAATTTAAATATTTTGCTTATTTTTTGGAATGTGCTGCATTGAAAACACAGAAAAAAGTAATTATTTAAAAAAAAATAAAAGTATACGGATTGATATGGAAAGTAATTTTTTTTATACTTTTCATTTTATTTCTATTTGGATCATAAATTTCTAATAGTGCTTCGTTAAAAATTCAATCAGTTTTTAGTATTCGTTTGTTTGATATAAAGAATTAATACGAAAAAAGACTAATTTTTTTCACTTCAATTCAATTTAGATCTTTGGAATTTAAATTTCTAACTGTTAACCATAGAAGAAACAAAAACAATTTCCCCGAAAAAAAATTAGAATTTAAAAAAAAATAAAAGTTAGTTATAGAATAAAGTTTTTCTTTCTTTTCTTTAATCGAATATTCTTCGTCGTCTTCGAAAATGGGAATACTTTCTTCAGTATTTCATGAAATAAAATTTTTTATTAAATATTTTATTCCCACTTTTTTTAAAAGTTTTATTTTTCTTGCTCCTAATAAATAAAATGATTTTCAGAAAAAAAAAGAATTGCTTAAAATTGAGCTAGTGAAAAACTTGTTTATCCCTTCTTTAGAAAAACAGCACTTATATTTCATCATTATTTGCAATGAATGTATTGCAAATTCCATAATGTTACAAGGCCTTACTGTAATTCTCATATAAAATATATTTTTTTCACTGGAAGTTTATTGAAACTTCAAGAGAAGGAAAATTACATAAGAATGTGTTTTTAAAAAAATGTTGAATACTTTTTTTTGTATCCTGAATCAAGAAAGACATATTTGAATGTATTAGTATCAAATACCTTCCTTGAAAAGCAATGCGTATGGAAAAACACAATATTTCGTATTTTTTTGCAATCGCAAATTCTGAAGTTTTTATATTAAGTTCACAATTTGAATAATAAAAAGGAGGAATTGGTATCCAAATTTTAATGTACTTTAGTGCAAAATTAACACTAATGCTTTTACAGTAAACGAACTGTTATATAAGTAATAAAGGATTTTACAAGTAATGTCTTTTCGCGCTTCCATATATTTGGAGTATTCCTGATGTATTTTTAAAAGAGATAACATAGCTTCAAATTTATTACTCCTTATCGAACTTATTATTTATTTTAACATCGCCAACCATCCTCTGATAATTGAATCTTACAGTTATTTTATCAAAATCTTTTTGTCAGTTGAACCGGAGGTTCCGTAAATGTTATTAGCAAGCCCATTAGTGGATGGAGATTTATTTACTCTCAAATTCAGCATCCTTGCATTTGTTTTTCGAACTCGAAAACTGAAATTAATTTCAAATTTGTCATCATTATGAAAATTAATAGAAGATAGAGAGAAAAAAGAACGAATTGCGCAAATCTGCATGGTTTCAAGATGCCTTAGAACTAGATAATAAAACATTCGATACCAATATCCATTAAGTAGAAGTTTCCTTCGTTAACGCCGTTAATGGAGTTATGGGGGAGCCCTACCGCAACCCCAAATCTTAATAGCAACTCAAATAACTTAGACAGCAACAAAGAAATCCATGGAATCCACAATAATGAACCTAATGTCTCTGATCTAGCTCAAGTAATTTAACTAGTCAGCATTATTTCTAATATTTTAAATATATCTCCTCAAATATTGTGACTCTTAACTAAATTAACTTTTTAAAAGATTTTCCTCAAAAAATCTTTTTTCAGTGGATACCGGCTCATTTTGACATTGCTGGAAATGAGCATGCTGACTTTCTTACTAAGAGAGAAAGCAACTCTTCTGATCCAAGGACCCGCGAGGATTTCAACGTTTAATTCCTTAAGATATTTTTCTAATATGGTCTTTAAGCATAATTTTAAAACGGAAGTTACGGATATGTTGAAGAATAAGAACTTGCCAATCTTGAACAATCTGTTGCTCATTTTACTTTTCCCAGGTCATGACTGTTTCAGATTGCTTCTCTACAGAATTGGTATCGCTAAATCCCCGGAATGTACCTTGTGTGACTCTGGCCAACCTATGGCCGCTGAACAGTTGGTAATGTGCTCTGCACTATTTGATCTCAATTCAGTTGTTGAAAAATATTGGATAGCACATGCACTAATGGCATAGGTGGTATTATAGTGTTATGGCATTTGATGCATAAATAAAATATTATAAAGTTTACAAACCAGCCACTTTATATTGACTGAAATTCGTGTATTTTTACTTTTAGACACTTCATTGTTGTATTTCTTTTTTATTACACCATACCTTTTCTAACCAACTCACATTTACTTGAGGCGTACGATGCAATAAATATTGATGATAATCATTTCATAGTCCATGTTTAATTGTACAAAGTGGCAGCACAAATCATAGTTAATAAGATCAAGATCGATGACATCCATCAACATCCATTGGAGGCGTGGGTAGCCTAGTGGTTAGAGCATTGGACGCCAGACAGGAAGGCTTAGGTTCGATGCCCGATGTCACCAAATATCTTCCGAGAACACTTGGAGTACGTGCTCGTTAAATCTGTGGGTCCGAAAGTCTTGTGGGTGGTTGTAGCAGATGTCGCCATCTATTGTGTATAAACCTAGTCAAATCGTACTACCACCTCAAAGTTAAAAGCTAACAATAGGCTTACACCTAGTCCCTTGTCACGATGAATTTCGTAGGCCTCTATCTGACACTGCCAAACAGGTAGCATTAGAAATAGCAAAAACTCATCCATGACGTATTTTGAATTTCCGATAAGAATCAAAATCATTTAGTTGTTTGTATGATCGAGAGTGTTGAAGGCACACACAGCCTAAGAGCTATACTAGTAGTGCATCGTGACCACTGTAGCTAGGATACAGTATACAAAACTATGATAGCGTGCAGCTATTAGTTATTTCTAGGATGCCAATTGCTCGGTAGAAATGCTCATATGTTCACAATTTGCATTCATTAGACGTAACAATTTAATATTTAGTTCTAAAATAAGTATTGTAATTTTTAAGTGATTGGGACATTTCATCGAAATGACGATAGAAAACATAAACAATATGAATATTAATTAATATAAAATGAAATGATCGTACATATTTTTTATGGAGTTTAAAAATTAACTTCTTACTATCTATAACTAAGTGAGAGGATTGAGTATTTAGTATAAATAAGTTTTTATTATAATGTAATATTTTAGTTATTATCTACTTTCATTAACACTATTTTATCGAGAGATATAAAAGGGGTAAGTTATCAAGGAACTAATTATATTCTAGAAACAATGCTCAGAATTCAAATTTCCCATTTATAAAACCATTTAGAAATTAAAACAAGACATTAATTACCGTAGTTCTCTACACGCAAACAGACTGCAATGTAAAATAAAAATAATCATAAAAATGTACGTTACAGTTTATTTTGAAGCTTTTTATGCGAAGAAGAAGAAATAAATACCTGGAAGTAATTATTATCTTTTCTTTGTTTCATACATAACTGATCTTTTTACTTATGCTTCACAGGAAGTTTAGATCAATACAAACGAAGCAAAAAAGAAAATTATTAAAAATATAAATAAAAGACTGTCTTGGATATATATATATATTTTTTGGATTCTTCTGTTGAAATGTTTTTGGATCATAAGGCTTTAATTGTGCTCATTCTATAATTCCATCGTTTTTCTTTTCTGTTATGTTTCTCTAAAGCGTGAAAAATTGAAAAAAAAAATCCTATTTTTTTCACTGAATTTCAGCTTAAATAATAATTAAAACTAAAAAATCTTTAGCATTCAGGAAATTCGAATACGTTCTCTAAAAAATTAAAGAAAAAGAAATAGGGAGACCACGAAACGATAGAATTTTTTTTTTATTCTGAATGTTAATAAAGGGATTTTTTTAACAACTTCCTCTAACCCAATCTTAGTTTTGAAATTTAAAAAAGACAAATGTTTATTTTAAATTTTCCATTGTAAGAGAGAAAGAGAAATGCTTATTATTTCATATTTTATAATTTTTAATTAACGATACGGGGACTATTTACACTTATTGTATCTTATATAAGCTATAAAAAGATACATAAAACATATAAGCACAAGACCCTATATTTTTTAATTTTGTGTTTAGTCTAAAATAACTTGAGCACGCAAAGCAGATGGCTTAGGGACTGATTTTATTTGCGTTTATATGTTCATTAATGAAATAAAAAAAACAAGATAGCGAATAAAATGTTACAAATACTTAAGTAAACACTGCTGATAGTGAAATATATGAGAAATCAAGACATCTTTTTAAAATTTATAATAGTGAGTTATTTTTAAAAATTTATCACATCTATATAATAGTACCTTTACTGTTGGCTAAGAAGAAATAATTAATTACTAATTAATTTAGAAAGTCATTAGAAAAAGTTTCGGTCATCAATCAAGTTTTTCAAAATACCATTTTAGGATGGTTGCTTTAGCGTTAACAATCATTACTGCTATTTCCTTAGTATATTTAATTTTTCTAAATAATATTTTCTCTCGAAGTGACCGGAAAATCTAACAAAAATATTCTCAGTTTCTGCGCAAACATAACATGCTAAGACGGGGCAACTAAATAAGAAATATAAGAGCAAACAGAAGGGAAATATATATGCAATATGTGGAATATGTAACGCATTTTTTCTGTTCATTACATATGTTATTCTAATCTAGATCCTTTCTATGTAATAGAAAAAAGAAATTTTGCATATCTACAAGGTGATTTTAAAATGGTGGAACAAACTTTGAGTTATAGTAGAATTCACGAAAATAAACGATTTTTGTATTGGAATATATAGGCGGAAATGCCGCTTTGAGACACAAACAGAAAAAACACTATAATGGAAACAAAAAATGTTCATTAGTAGCATACTTAAAAAGTGATTCCATAGAGAAAATGTTAAAAATGTCTTAGAAAATGCATCCACTAACAGTCCAACAGTTAAACTCTGTAAACCATAGGTTAGGTTCTCAACGTGGGCGATAACGCCTCTTTGTGGGCGTTGGAGGCTTTAAGGGGGGCGTTGAGATGACACGGAGGGGTTTGGGCAGATAAACCAAAAAAAACTAAAAAAACACGCTGATTATGTACTAATGAAAGTAAACTTTAATACTGTTAACTTATGTTGATTGTATGTTTTTAAATCATTCCATATCACATTTACGAAAATTCAGATATTTTGGTAGTACGGGAAGTGGATGAAAAACTTAAAAAAGATTACATTACATTCAGACGTACATTAAATTGAATGATATAGTACATTTTAATTTCTGTAGTGCACGTGTTGTCTTTGTCTGTGAGCAGTAGGAAACATTTTCGTCCACTGCATTTTATTACGTATATTATCCAAGAAACATAATTAAATTTGTTAACCAGGAATTAACGTGATTCTATAAAGGCTGAAACTGTCAATTTATATTTATTTTTAAAGCAAAAGCTTATTATGAATTACTTCGTATCATCTAAGCCCCTGCCTGTCTTTATAACAGGTAATCTAAAAACCTTTTTTTCCACTCTTTTAAACTAAGAAAAAATTCAGTAGCGTTTCAATTCCAACTATATCCTACCTATGACTAAAATATATAATATTACACATTTAAATATATTTGTGGCAATAGATATTTCAGATTCGGAAGTAAAAAAACTGGGACTTCAGAAAAAAAAGAAATTAAAAAAATATATTCTTTTAGTAAAAGGATATTTTTTAAAACTTTACTCTTGTTTTCACCATGTATTATGTATGCTCTTATTTCTGTAGAGTGGGAGGGGGTGGTGTCAAAATATTCATTAGGAAAGGGGGCGGTGTCGAGATATTCATTAGGAAAGGGGGCGGTGTCGAAATATTCACTATAAAAGAGGGTGATATCGAAATTTTTATCAGAAAAGGGGGCGCCAGTTTAAAAAAGGATGGGAACCTATGCTCTAAACGGTTGATTGATTTACGTATAGACCACATTGTTACAGCCCTTGTACTTGTGCCAGATGTTTCGTTCCTATGGTCTAAGATGACTTCTTCCAGGTGTGTTTCTCGTAGAGTTCGCGATCTACCCCTTTCATCAGTACTGGTAATAAGTGAACCATTTTCACACAGATGTCGGTGTAATCACTGGCACACCATTTTGTTGCCTTCAACTATCGCCAGTTTTGTCAGCCAATCACGATATGAAGGTCGCCAAGCATACATGACGGTCGATGGATGTAATTCCCAAAACTATTTTAGCATTTTTTGTACAGAACCACTCGCTAGTATGCTACTAATAAACATTTTAGGGTTCTGTTAATGTGTTATTTTTTTCTGTTTGTTCTTCAACGTGGCATTTTTGCCCAGACCAAAGTTGTTTGTTCTAGGGAGCTCAACCACACCTCAAAGTTTGTTTCAACTCATTTTTTCAAAGTTTGTCATTTTAGAATCAACCTATATATTCAACACATTGACACTAGTGAACTGTAAGATCTAGAGGGTAGTTGAGGTATTAGATGGGAACAGGTTGCGAGGAGTCGTTGATTCATTAAAGACCCACAATGTAGCTAGAAAGATATATATAAAACCGGTCAAATCTCAATGTTCTCACGTGGAGAATGGAGGTCCAGCTCAGGTGCCATCCTTGTCATTTGACGGTGGCTCAAAATTACGAGAGTATTTGCCAATAGCCTTTAAGTAACTTCATAGTACGGTGTAAATGACACTTAATTAGCCTTTTCAGTTATAACTTTTTAAAATTGAAAATGCCTCGATCCTTGTTTCTCGACAGTTTTTAATTATTATTTTACTTTGAAATTACAGTTCCTATATCGTTAGTGTAATCAATAAAAATGTCTAGTGTTCTGCTATTGTAGTTTGTTAAAAGATTTAAATTGATTTTTATATAAAAATAATTTTAAAAGGTAATTTTTGACTTTTTTTAAATATAAAACTTCCCTGACAGTTAAATATAAATATAAAATTAAAAGTAAGATTAAATTACTTTTTAGTTTTGTCAGATATATGTTTAAGGCTCAAAATTATTTTTTCTAACCGTCAGATAACGCCTTGTGTTATAAAGTAATGTAAACTTTCGGAGCATAGTTTTGTACTTGGCAATTATATAAATTTAGTTAAAGTATGTTTTATAATATAAAAATAACAATAGTATTCATTTTTCATTGCATAATTTTGCATTAAAATCATTAAATACTTTAATTTTAACTAAGCTTTATGAATAGTCATATGAACTCAAATGACCAGAATTTTAAGCATTTAAAATAAAATGTACCATAAAAGAATGCATTTATATAAATCTTTCTTAGTTTTATATGTGCTATACATACATAAAAATGGTGTATAAAACGGTACGATAAAAAATATTTAATTGATTAAGGTAGCCGACTGGCCGCGAATACTTTTTTGTAAAAAGGGGGACACATATGTGGATATTTTTGTTGTTTTTAAACTTTTAGCACATTTTAAGAAAAATATGCTAAAATTAAGAAGAAAATAAGAAATTATTATAACTAAAAGTAGGTAAAAATTTACTAAAAATATCGTAAACGCGGCCCATTCTGCACGAAAGTTTTATAAAAACTTTTTCTATTCTGATGTGTTGCTATGTTATTCATTGTTGAAATGACATTTAGGATAAGAGATATTTTAATTTTTACCAAAACTAGAGCACTTTATCTTAGAAATTATATGAAATTTCTTAGGACTGTAAATTTTAAAATAAAACAGTGATTGTAGCTAAAACACTTCTACTATTATACATAACTTAACACAAAAAAATTTAAAGTATGACATCTTGCTTAAAGTAAAGGCATCTGCTTTTACTAAAACATTTGTAGTTTTTGTTCTAGTGAACGGAAAATGATAAACTTGGTATTTTTATAAAGCTAAAATATAAAATGGCCTATATAATAAAACCATAAGAAAAATTTGTCGATTTTTCGCAAAATTCTCAATTTTAGGGTAATCGGATACCTTAAATTCAGAAAAAATTTAAACTTTTTGTTTAGTTATATATACATCCACATTTTTCTTTCCTTATTTTTAAATTTATTTCTACAGTAATGTACTCCTAACAGCTTTTAAATAAATATTATTTATATTAATATATCGTAAAATCCGGCGTGTAGCACGCAACGATATATCACGCGCACCTATTGTTTCAAGCTGCATTTTTTAATTTTAAGGTATATTCACCGTATAATGCGCACCCTTAATTTTACGAGAAAATCTTCAATGTATGTTAGTAGTATATTGTATTTTGAAACCATTTATTCGAGGTATCATCCAAGGATTTTGAAAAAGTAGTATATTTCTAGCACTACAGCCCTTTAAATTTTATATGGGATGCCATTTCTTTTAACTAAACATCATTTCGATCTATGTAGATGCTTAATTTTCTTTATGCTCATCTCTTTTTTAACAGGCTTTTGTAAGTTTCACTTGCATGTAACGGAATCTTAGAACTCGATTTTTACCTACTTAAAAAGATCAGATTCATTCGAAATTTCGCACACTTGTCAAGGACCGATGACAATACAATAATTTCATAATTTTGTTCCATTGTCCTTTTCAGGATCGTCAGGAATAAAGATAATCAGATTTGGCGACTTATTGCATATATCATTTTCAAATTTGGCGACTAGTTCCATATACCATTTTCAGACATGGCGATTAATTTTATACATCATTTCAGGATTTGGCGACTAATTTCAGATTTATCGACTAAAAGAATAAGGTGTAACCTAAAGCGAGTGTTTTGAATTTAAAGCTAATTACATGCAAATATAAAATACACTTGCGGTTAAAAGAAATAAAACAAAAAAAAAGTGTTCTGTATCTGACATAGTGGAGGGTGTGTGTGTTAGCAATTTTCTAACCATAATATAAACATTTTTCTGAAAATGAAAATAAAAAAAAAGGCCCGTGCATGTGAAAAAAAATAATTTGCGTTCTAACTGCTAAATATTTTTTATTTTTATAAAGCAATACGTTTAGAAATGATGATACAAATTAACATGAAAGGAACACATTTAAAAGGTGAAAAACGATTGACACTTAATATTACCATGTTTTTATTAACTCGCTTTCTTTAATGTCTGCCCGGATAGAATTTTGTAATTGATTTTAAACTGTGAGACTTTCCGAGGAGCTAGACTTGAAATTTGGACCATAGCTCGGAAGTGGATGACAATGCATGAAAATGTGAAAAAAGAAAACAAAATAAAAAAGGAGGAATTTTGTAATTTTTAGTCCGTAAGAAAGCATGGTATATTAAAATTTTTTTTAATTAGAACTTTTTCTTCTTTAGACACTTTTATTTGTTTGACCTGTTCAACAGAGACGGAATATAATATAACGATACGGAACTCATCCGAGGCCTCGTAAACAGAGAGAATAAATACACTTCAGACCCATTAATTAATATCTATTGAAGAGCAAAACTACTTCCACAGTCACGTATACATATACGAAGGCTGTTCAGAAAGTATCGATACTGAATTTATTCTATTTATTCGAGAAAACCCCCAGCGGAGGGACTGTGCGCATCATGCACGCGCATATTTCACCTTGTCTCACAAAATTCGGCAGGTCTGTACAGCGCGCCGTTCAGTCACACTGACTTCTTTCACGTGGAGTGTTTGCGTGCGTTCGTCGAAAAAGAAAATGTGTGAAAACACGGATAGCGAATCTGTATCAAGTTTTGCTTTAAGTTCCGTAAAATGGGCACAAAACCTACGAGATGATGAAAACAACATTTGGAGATGAGGCAATGAGTCGTGCTCGGGTTTTCGAGTGGTTCCGGCGATTCAAGGAGGGTCGTCAATCAGTGAACAGTGATCCCCATTCTGGACGCCCATCCACCTCTCGCAATGAGGACAAGATTGCACAAGTGAAGGCAGTGGTGCTGATTTTTTCTCTTTCCCAAGATCAAGAACACCTTAAAAGGACACCGGTTTCAGGACATTGAAACCATAAAACAGAATTCGACACAGCAGCTTCAGGCCATCCCAAAGTCTGAGTTCCAGAAATGTTTCGAGGACTGGAAACATCGTTGGGCCAAGTGTGTTACTGCAATGGATGGTTACTCAAAACGTGTTTATGTATGTATGTTTTTGCATAATAAATTCAGTCTCGATACTTTTTGAACAGCCCTCGTATATATATATATATATATATATAATTCCAGCTTCAAATATAAAACTCAACGATACATTCAGCAATGAATAAATGATAGTTTAAAGAACTAAAAAAACAAGCTTTTATTGTAGTTCGAACTAAAAAATGGAAAATAAATTAAAGTTTGAAAAAAATTAAAAAACACGCTTTTATACTTAATCGAACTAAAAAGTAAAAAAATAATTCTTAATAAAGAATAAAATGATTAACGAGAGAGAAAATGAATGTCATTGGGGTAAAAGTGTGGGGTGTTCTATAAATGTATCAATTGTTATAATTTATAACTTCTATTCCGAAAAGCTGAATTAGTGTAAAAATATAGTACAAAGCACCCCACTCTTTTACCACAATGACATTCATTTGCTCTCTTTCTCGCTAATGATTTTATTCTTTATTAAGAATTATTTTTTTTACTTTTTAGTTCGATTCAGTATAAAAGCGTGATTTTTAGTTTTTTTCAAACCATAATTTATTTATTTTTAAAGCTACCATTTTTAGATCCGGCGTATAACGCGCACCTTTTGATTTCGATTTTATTTTTCAGGTTAAAAGTACCCGTTATATACCATGGATTTTACGGTACATATTACTTAAGTTGGCGTTTCTGAAACTGTGGGGGGGGGCAAGCTTATTGAAAAGTAAAAAAATAAAAGATTTAAAATAATTATCAATGAACTGAAAAGAAGCAAAACAAAATACATTTTGACGCAATAAAAAATAAAACATGTATACACTTTGATTTAAGATACTTATAAATGTATCAGTATGACAAAAAATATTTGTGATAATTAATTTATCAATACTAAATAAAAACCAAGTTTAGTAATTACTAGTGACTTCAATGGGCTTGTCATATACAAAATTTAATTTATTTCTGGATAACTGGTGTGGTTTATAATTAAAGTCGTATTGTAGCTTTAGCGTCGAAGTATATTATTATTACTTTCAATAAATACGTAGTAGAGAGTTTCATAGGGGGCGCGATGAAAATTATGTCTGAAAATTGGTTCACGAAAATCAAAAGCTTGAAAAGCACTGGCTTAAGTCATTACTTCATAACTATTACTTAACTTTCTGTAAAGTAAATAGTTTTGACGAAATATTTTAATTCAATCTCTCAGAAAACGAATGCATGTTATATTGAAATTTTTATTTTAGAATGGAAGTTAAGTGCCTTTCTTAATGATGTGCATGTAATAATATGTCAGATGAGAAAGTTGATTTAGTAATAGCTATTTTAAGAGGATTTTTAATCGGAATTTTAGTTCTCTAGCATTGAAGGTAAGCGCAAAATATTATTTCAATCATTATAATTCTAATGCGACATTTTATGGAAAAGAAATCCTTTGTTCTATACTCCAATCCAGTGCTTCTCAAACTTTCAATATTAACTACTCAATTTTCAATCAAAATTCTCATCACGCCCCCTTCCCATATAATGAAAATATGTTGAATGTAATAATAATGTACTACTTTTACGCTAAGGCTGCAATATACCACCTTATTTATAAACCGTACAAATTATCAATTTGTTTTTTTTTTGTTTGTTTTGGTTTGGTTTTATCAATTTGTTATTAAATTGTTTGCATATGTTACTTTGAAGTAATAAATATTTTTAGTTACATTTTAGTAATACGATTTAAAAAGATGTCATACTTTTCATAGTTTAGAATGCATTTTATTTTTCTTCTTTCAGTAAATTACTTATTTTTTAAAAATAATCCTTTATTTTCTACTTTTCGATATGCTCGTGCCCCACACGAAGGGTTATCACACCCTCCTAGGAGGGAAGAGTGCCCCACAGTTTGAGAAACGCTAATACAATCTACACTCAAAAAGAAATAAAAAAATTATGTAGGAAAAAAAGTAAGAAAATTATAAGTAAGAATAATTATAAGTAACAAAAATTTTCTCTTTATTTGTAATAAAAAATATCATAACAATTTGTGCCTTGAATTTGTAGAAACATTGGAATAAAAGAAAACATGATTAAAAACAGTTTATTAAATTTGTACTAAGTGTTTACATTATTTTAAATAAACTTGAATATATTTTAATAGATATACTTTTATATTTACTCAGAATACCAACAGCATCATCAAAAAAAATATAGAAGTTCACGTAATAAATAAATTCCCACAACGAGTTCATGGGAAATTAGATAAGAGCCTATAAGAGTTTCTGAAAAAAGCCTTTTATTACATTAATTTATTATTCTAGATAACATTCATTAAAATAAATCTCAAAGAAGAAAAATAACAATAAAACATCACATCAAAATATCACTAAGTAGAAGAGAATTAAAAGACCGTATTTTTCTCAATCAGAAGAGTTATTCAGCATTAGCACATCCTTGATGAATCAGCAGTTTTTATTTTTTATTAAGCACACAAAACGCTACATTAAGTTAACAATTACAATTTACATTAACAATTCAGAAAAAAACTCCTTTCATTAAGAATCATTAAAATTTTCTATTCTCATTGGACTAGAAACAAGTAGATATTCCTTAATTTAAAATGGTTGCTTATTAATACAAAATGAATGAATGCGGTTCTAATTTACTCTAACTTAGATATTTCAAAAATTTTCGTTCTTAAAAAAGTTATGCATGGTACATTTTTAATACTACTACATTTTATTTTGTTTCTAATATTTATTGCTCAAATTTTTATGAATTTAATTTGAAGTAGTATTTGATTTAAGCAAAAACCGTGAAAACAATATTTGAATTTTTAGGTTAGGGTAATTTTTAGGTAATAATCTGCTTGTAATTGTATTTTCTTCGATTAATTTTTTACTTAATAAATATTTTAGGTGAATTTTAAAATACTCTCCCTTAGTAGTTTTGTATCGAAACAAATATAGAACATAATGTGAATTTTTTTAAATACATAATGAGAATGTAACAATTCTTTGGTAAGTGTTTGAATTAAGAATGAAGTCAGACATCGTACTCCTCAAACTAAGACAAATATATTGAGGTTTTATTTCCAAAAGAAGAACAAAAAAAAAAAAGTTCATACTCAGAAAAAATAACATAGTTATATATCATGGGAAACATATTTTAAGGGGAAAGCAAGTAATAAAAAATTCTTTTTAAGTCAACTCCTACTTTGAATGGATGAATAGAATATATTTTATCAAAGATTGAAAATTTGAAATATATATATATATATATATAGAAAAACATATAAGGAGAAAGTGGACTAATAGTAGGAATTGAAAAAGAGTATGATTTGTTTACATTGTTGTAACAATGCACACCCGTTTTGGCTAATTTGGTTGAAAAACCGGTTTCAACGCCAACTTTTGTCATTGTTTGAACAGTTACATTGTTACAACATTGGAGACGAATAAAAGTTGGCGTCGAAAACACGTAATTAATTTAATTTAATTAATTAGCCGGTAATTAATGAATTAAAATTAACAAAACTGTATTAACATCAAGTGTCATCCACTACAAGTTTAAAAATTTGTTTGAACTTGATTGAATGAGTAGAAAGTATTTTATTAGCGATTGAAAATTTGAACAAAATATATAATATATATATGTATATAGGGAGAGAGTGAGCTAATAGTAGGAATTGAAAAAAACCTTTTTGTTGACTGTTCCTTTATCATTTAATTTCAATAAACGCGTAAACATTTTAAAAAATTTCATGATAAAACGGTATTTGTAGAGGTGTGTGTTCATCAATAAAATTTTTGGGCCGCGGTAGACTAGTGGTCATGTTCATGATTTCGTGATCGACGTGTCTTCACCTAGAGCCCTAATATAACTCCCGGTGTAAAGGAACTGATGTACATTAAGTATGTCTAGGCTCGAAGTCACCCCGTTTCCACTGTGTGGAAGTTAGGAGGTAGGGTACCGGCTCAGGTATTCTGTGGTTCCCTTGTCCATGGTTCCGAATTAAGAGGTTCGTTGCCAGTAGCCCTATTGATGCCTAGAAGAGCGATGTTAATAATTAAATATTCAATTATAAGCAAAAACTTTAAGAAAATACTATAAAAATGAGAAATTTTTTTTTGTCAATAATACATGAAGCTGATTCAGACTAGGTAATTACTTCAATTATAATGTGAACACATATACAATCAAATATTATTGAGCAATTTTAATTTTTTTTTTTTACTATTGTCTTCTTTTCTTCCGACCATACGAAAAATTTCATAAACTGTTCAAAAAATTAAAAAAAGGTTTCCTTTACAGTGGTATTTTTTTCAGAGCTGAGTAGCAAGGTATGTTGCGAATTTTACTACTAATGTAATGGTTTTTCAGCAAATTTCTTCGAATTAATTACCTGTAATTTATGAAACTTTTCTTACAATTGTAAATATATTAATTTCTGAACTTTTTGAGAATTTTATTATTTTTTTTGTGAAAAAATAGAAGTAATAAAAGTTTAATTTTATAAAATTTATATGAGATACTATATTGCTTTTATTAAGAATGTGTAACAATTTTTCAGTCATATAAATCATTGGAAGTTCCAACGATGTAATTTACTCCAAGCCTTTATTAATATCAACGTTATTATTCGGTCTTCTAATAACATAAATCGTATACAAGTACATTGCAAGAAGAAATAAATAAAGGATATTTTGAAATGATATTCTACAAATTGTAGTTTTCCTTAGAACATTAATTGTCATTCAACATTTCAAAACAAAATATATTAAATGTGTGGGTATACTGTTTTTCTAGCAAAACAAGCATTTTGGGCTTTTACAAAATTGTTGTTATGCATTAAAAGGAGAAAGTTATTTTCTTTGCTAATCAAGCGCTTTCAATTGATTTTGAAATGTTTCGGGCAATGAACTATTTGAACTATTATTCGATAATTTAATACTCAATCATAAAGAACCAGCTAGGTAAAAAGTATATGGCGTCAAAATTTTATAACACCGAGGGAAATATAATTTTGCATGAATTTTTGTGTATAAATTTATAAACAGGTTTTATAAATGTATATCATCTGCAAATTATCTAGAGAGTAATGAAGCATATTATTCAACTAATAAAAAATTATTATTTGGAAAAATTCCGGAGCTGTATTTTAATTTAAAACTTAATATTTTTAAATGAAAATAAAAATAACTCAGAATGGAAAAGTTGATGTTACAATATCATGGATTTATGAATGCAAATGATACAATTGAATGCAAACTCAACATTCAGTAATCAGTTTTAAAACTTTTGAATTCATAGTAAAAAAATATATCTTTGTTTATCCAAAATTGAAATGTGGAATGTAAATATTTATTTTTGTTTATTTTTTGCTTCAAAAATAATTTTAAATTTTGAGTCAGAGAGGAAGAAAATAAAAAGATAAACTACACCTCTTTTTTTAGACTTAACTGAACTTTTTTTGTTAATCTTTAAGAGAATATCAGCAATAAAAATGCAATGAAAAGAGCGATAAGATTTTTTAAAAAAATAGTATTATAGTGATGATGTATAAAGAAAGAGAAAGTAAAATAATTTTTCCATGCATCTTTTTAATTAATTTTTCTGTTTCATAACATTTTAGTTTTGTTATGTTACAAAATTCAAATAGTCTTTAACTTTCCTTTTTTACATAAAGAATTTTAAAGTAAAAAAAAAATGCTAATTTCTTAATTTCATCCATTTGAAGTGAATTCTAGAACTCAGAATTCAATTCTCTGTATTTGAAAATGGAAAATATGTTTCTCTGTAAAAAAAATACAGAAAAAGACAAAGGGAGATAAAAAAGTTATTAAAAAATTTTTATTACATTTTTTTAAAAGAAAAGTTATGCAAAATTTAAATTTATTTCTTTAATGACCTTTTTTTTGAAAAAATGCGAATCATTCTTAAACGTATGGAGAAATAAAACATGTTACTAAATGTATTATTAATAAGCTTATACAGAAATTTCGGAATTGTTTCAATTCACAGTTAACGGGATTCGTTTTAGCATTAAAAATCGTATATATAGTATTTACATATACAAACCATTTGTTTCTGCATAAAAGTATAATTTTATTTGCAATGCAATTTCAAATTATATATTTCACATTGAATTGAGGGAATATTTCTTTTCATAAAAGTCTGAAATGATAGAATTATATGTTTGGGTTCCAATACGTTAATAATTTTTAAAGTTAAATTCATCAAGATTCACACATAAAAAAAATTCATCACATTCAACAGGTGCTGTTAAAGAATTTCCAATATAATTTTAAATGTAAATATAAATTCTCATTTTCTAAAAAGGACAGTACAAATCTAATCAGTTCTGTTTTCTCTTTACGAAACATGAAATATATTTTATATTGTATTCATTTTTTATACTGTTATAAAAATGAATCGACCATATAAAGGCTC
Organism: Trichonephila clavata; assembly: GCA_019973975.1. Taxonomy (NCBI): domain Eukaryota; kingdom Metazoa; phylum Arthropoda; class Arachnida; order Araneae; family Nephilidae; genus Trichonephila; species Trichonephila clavata. The sequence goes on from BMAO01026493.1 coordinate 61,007, forward strand.
CACACAGTCTCATATTATTTTCTTTTCAATTTTAAAAGAATATTTGTCTCAAAAATGCATTTACATGAAATAAAAGTTAGATGTATTAAATGTTTATATTTTGAAAAAAAAGTTTCTACCATTAATATTTCCAATTTAATTCAATATTTAAAAAAAATAGATTAAAAATGTAATTTAAATTTGTTTTGAGCATTAATATTTGTATGCAGTATCTATTCTAATGATTTCTATTTGTATGTTAAGTAAGAACTTAAATTTTGATTCGTAAGTATGTGAATAAAAGAAAATAATGCAAATATTTAGTACATCAGTATCATTCTGAAAGTAGTAATGGTTTTAAAATATTCAATATTTTAAAAGTAAAGCATATTAATTTTGTTGAAAAAATTATAGTAATTTCAATGGAGATTTTTATTTTTGATTCGATGTCAGAATTATTCATGTAAATATTCAACAAAAATTTAAATTTGAGCATTTATTAAATGTGTTTTAATTTCTTTAAGATATTATTTTTCAAGAAACTACTTAATTAAATGTTTAATATTGTATTTTAATAACATTTTTCTGAGGTTGTAATTGCATTCAGTTTATATATATATGCACTCAAATATAAAACGACATTTATGTGGACTTTTTAATCATGATGCTGAGTGTTCAATATATTGTTTTCAATGGATGTAGAAAACTGTTATGTTTCATGATAATTGAATAGGTAAGGTTCGGATATCTTTCTGTAAAAAGGGAATTTATACACAACAGAGATGATGTAGGAACCACTGCCTTCTTATTGTGAAATAGAAAATTACCACGAAATATAAAAATAACTGTTTTAACCTTCCGATTTATCAATCACTATTTCATTTCAAAATTTACAGTCCCTTGTGTTTCCTCCCAATCACTGCTTTTTTAAGCATTTTCGTATTATAACTAAGATAAAGTAATCGAGTTTTTGTAAAAATTAAAATATATCTTATCCTGAAGGTCATTTTAAAAATGAATAACAAAGCAACACATCAGAATTGAAAATTTGTTCATAAACTTTTGGTACAGAATGGACCCCGTTTATGTTTTTTTTTGTAAATTTTTACCAATTTTTTCCCAATAATAATTTCTTTTTCTCTTCTTAATTTTATCATATTTTCAAAAAATGTACTGAAAAAATTCTAAAAACTACAAAAAAAAAAAAAAAAAAAAAAAAAAAAAAAATCCATATTTTTTTTTTAAAAAAAAAAGTTGTCGCAAATAATTGTATACCTTAAGACATGTTTTTCAGTTCATTTTTCCTCCTGAGAAGGAAACGGTTCTTATTTGTTAAAGAATGGTGTTGATTAGCGAGAAGCACTATAAAGCACGTCCCAAATTTTTAGCAGGAAGGAATATTATGGAGGAATATTTTGGCCAAAATATGAAGGCCTTAGGAATATTATGGCCAGTATGACCACTGTGGTATTCTTGCCATCTATACATTCATAGGCATTACTTGTGTGCAGATATCTCACATTATTGTCCATATAACGGAATTAATCATGCAAAAACGTACGAAAAAGACTAGCAGCAGAGATTTATTAATGTTTCAATCCGTGTTTGTAGTTAGAGATGGAATCTAATGTGGTGGCATGATGATATTCCCCAAGGAGCATACCAATATACTATCACTGGTAATCGGTATATGAATCAGTGCCCTTTATGATAATTTTGTGGTTGATGAGCACTACAATTTTAATATCAGTTGATGTCTGCAGATAGATGAAAGATTTTATGAAAACAGCATATTGTCCAATTGCTATTTGTCCAAATTTGATATTATCGACATCTTTGTAAATGGGTACTACGCTGCTTTCTTGTCAATGAGGCACATGTGACAGGTCTTTAGGGAAAATAAAGCTGCTTGTGTATCAAGAATTAGAAAGCAGATTTACGTGGTAGTACGAAGTTCTTTGCTACCTGACCAACTATGGTGTTCTATTTGACGGTATTTCTGTCCCCGGTGGATGTATTATATCTGGAATGACCCCAAAGACTGTGCCGGTTACCTATTTCGCTTGCTCTCTCTCTCTCTAAAACATAATAATTCTATAACTGCATTTGTTTTCTGGTATTCTTCCAATTTTCCAATAATTCTTCCAATTATATACAAAAAGGTTTTAATTATCTTTTTATATTCATGGAAAAATATTTTTGTTTTCTCAGAGTTGTTTCCTAGTCTTGAGTTGTCAATTTATTTCCAATTTTGTTTTATTCATTTATTTAAAATTAAGAGTTAGGTTTTGTTTCTAAATTGAATTTTGGAGTATTAATCTATTCAGGAGTATTTCCATGAATGCAAAAGCAAGCTTTGTACAAAAAATGTAAAAATATAATGTACTCCTTTTGAAAATAAATAATGTTTTTTCTTAAAAACAAAAAAAAAATCTAAAAATTAATACGTTGTTATTTGATTAATTTTAATTCCATTCACTATCATATTATAAAGTATTGGGGACAGAATATTAGGCTCCAAAATGAAAATCCTCTTAAAAATATTTTTTTCCACCTTTTGGATGTACTGCTTATAAGTTTATAAAAGGATTAGACTACGCACAAATTTTATTTTTAATGAAAACTTTCAATATTTTACTTTTTTAAAGTAAAGTCTTACTTTTGAGTATTAAGAGATCAATGCCCTAAAGTTCGTGATACTTGGGAATAAAACTTTTATCTAAAATAAGATATGTTTTTCTTTTACCTATTATTTTATTATGAAAAAAAGAACCTATAACTCTGTGTTGATAAGGCATCATAGATATTCTGGAAGAAAATAAAAGTTATTTTTAAACAAGTGAAAATTTTTTAATAAAGACTAAATTTTAATGTTGTTAGAAGATGAAACATTTTATTTCTTAAAAAAAAATCTCTTTGCATTAGTCTTTGTTCTTCAGATATCTAGTAAAAAACTGATGCATTCTTTGTTTTATAATTTATGTAATTATTGTACACCTATTGAGAACATGTTGTAATGTGTGTTGTTCATAATAAATACTTATACTAAATATGTGTACTTTGGGGGTAAAAAGTTTTCCATTTTTTTTGTCATTATATTTACCTAGTAAAAAAATTAAAATGCTAGTTCAATAAAACAGTTTCCTCTATTTCCTTATTTCAAAAATAATGTTTTGTACTTCTACTCAAATTATTGACATTTAGGCGTTTATTTTTGTCTAATATCAGCTGTTACATTTGTTTTCAAATATTAATTTTACAATAAAGAAAGAGATCAATTTAAGCAATTATAATTTATATAAAATTTTTCTGCAAACCTAAATCGTTATTTAATGTTTTTCTCTAAAATATTTTCTTGATAATAGGAAAAGATATACGTTATTTTTCATTTATATTCAAATAAAATAATAGAATTTCTAAGTATTTTAATGTTTTTATGCTACAAAAAAAAACTAGAAATAAATATATCATGGGTCTATTTCCATTTTAAATTATTCATTAGATAAGAAACATAAATCCTTCCGTTACTCCATTCCATGTAAGGAGATTAATATTTGACTTTATTTTTCTGTTTCTCGATTTTTTCAAAATGTTCTTTTAAATATTTCTCTTGAATAATAAATTTTGTATTTTTATACACGAGAATCATATGTTTAGGAAGTTCTTTTGTTTGATTTCTGTTTGATGCAAATGCAGAAAAGAGATTAAAAATTAATATCTTCAACGACGGAAAAGAATATATTCAGTTGTTTACATATTTAATACGGAAATATATTAAGTTTTTGGAGATTATACTAAGGGGTTTAAGTTCATAAGATTTTATTCAGGATGAAATGTAGCTTTGTATGTATTTTAAAATATCATATTTATGGAAATATAATGTTAGATTAATGTTTTTTTTTTTAAAAAAAAAGCATATTAGAACTATATTATATCTTCTACAGTATTCTAACGAATCACTATTTAGTAATTTAAAAGAATAAGTGCATTAAAGTTACTTTCATATTCTACTTGCAACTAGTTTAAGTATAGAAAATTATACTATATAAAACAAATAAATGCATTATAAAAACATAAAAATAATATTCCTTTATTTATTTCAAATTTTTTATATAAGATTGAAAAATATGTGAAGAAATATAGCATTTCTGTACAAAAATGCAGTGGAAAAAATATAAAAAATACATATGAAAAATTAAGCATTTGTCTTAAGAAATAAATGATTTATAACTGATGCTGAAAAAATTTTCAACTTCAGTCTCAGTAACTAGCCTTAGGAAGAATCATTATATATAGTTTTTTTTTCATATTTCTTTCCTCGAAATAATCTTTTTGTGTAAGAAGTGTAATTTTTACTATATCGAAATCATCAAAACAAATATTTTTTTTTTCTAAATGTTTAATTGAAGAAAGTTTTCTTCTTTTTTTTTACATAAAAGAGGTTTTTCATACATTACATCAGTGGTCCCCGACCTCTAAGTCTGGTCGGTGGATCCTGTGGTACCGAGACTTCCAAGGAACATCAAATTATTTTCATTTTATTGTTGTGGTGTATTTCTCTTGTATTTGTGCAACTTTTTATAGAAATCACTTTATATTCCATGTTAAATCAGTTTATATTCATTTTTTGGTGTAACTGTATTTAATTTTGAGGGCATATTTAAGTACAATTAAATTAAACTTATTAAATCAAAACAATCTAAAATACAACAATCAACGTTCCACCTTTAGAGGGCTGTGGTAAAACTATCAAGCATTGACTGGTTTGGAGCACTGATTTACTTGATATAAAAAGTTCTAATTCTTCTTCTTATTTTTATTTTGAGCACAATTTTGTATACATTATCTTAATAGAATGTTTTGAAAATGGAGTGTGAAATTTTACTGTTTCATTTGTGTTTCGGAAACATTAATATAATAACTATAAAAATTTATGAATGACTGAATTATTGTTCTAATAAAACCATTATTAAACTTAAAATTATATTTAATTCTTTTTATAGAAAAATGACATTTCTTTTACTGCAGCATATTCCTAACTGACTCAGGGATCCATTCAACCTCCGAACAAATCAATTGGTTTGCCCAAATTGTTGTTTTTAAAATATTGCATATTTTTTGTTGCATATAACTAAGCACATCACTTAATAGAATGAGAAAATAGAAGAATTTAATTTAAATTTTTAATTTAAAAACCCACACAATTTTTTATTTTATAATTGTGAACGGCAAAACCGTCTAAATCTTTGCACTTAATAATTACACTCTGCACTCTATGAAGAATGTTTATCTTAAAGAATTTATCTCATACTTAAAAAATATGTTCAGGTTTGTACCTCTTTTTTAAACGATTGAGGGTTTTGTATATCTATCTATCTATCTATCTATCTATCTATCTATCTATCTATCTATCTATCTATCTATCTATCTATCTATCTATCTATCTATCTATCTATCTATCTATCTATCTATCTATCTATCTATCTATCTATCTATCTATCTATCTATCTATCTATCTATCTATCTATCTATCTATCTATCTATCTATCTATCTATAGATATATTCTCCCGCAATAGTCTTACTTTGCAATCGGGACAGAAATATATCAGCTTTTTTGTATTATCTTTTCATTTTAACTTCTTCTGAAGCAAAAGACTGCCCATTGTCTTGTAAATTCCTGTCCTTTATCGAAAACTTTCAAAGATTTTTGCCTTCACCACAGCTAAAATGCTAAATGAGAAACATCTGTGTACCATGAACAAACTGCATCTCTTTAAGACACTAGTACTAATATAATCTCACTACAAGAGCTAAAAGTACGTGTAAAAGAAAGTGAGATACATTGGTTTGGGCTAACTGGTTGTGGTCAACTCTTGGTGTCCCGTATAGTGTTGGGGCAAACCAGTTAAGGGGTTAAACCAAAAAAACTCAAATCGCAATTTTTCTTTACAATCGAAAGACAAGGCAAGCAACTAATATGGTGTAATTTAATTTTTATCTTCTGCATTTTTAATGCATTTTAAAATCTATATCTCGTATATGATTAAAATAATGTGCGAAATTGATGGCATAGAATTCTTAACTCAACCAACATAATTTAAGGTCCAATCATAATATTTGGGAAAAAGGAGCCTTTACGCCCCTTTTACGCCTTTAGAACTATATTTATATCAAAATACAGTTCTGAAGTCATGTGACAATAAAAAATATGAAAAGGATGAAACACTTGCTCATTTGCAGTCATTTTTATTACTTGGGAGTAGTTTTAAATCATGAAGTTTACCAAATTATGTCTTACATAGTTTCAGAATGAGCATTAGCCGGTCAATAATCTGCCAGGTAATCGAGTCTATGAAAATCAGCAGAAATATTACAAATGAAATTAATGGATGACATTATTACGCAATTTGTTATGCTAACTTCGGACTTAACGGACTTACTTCGGACTTACGTTTCTAACGAAAAGGTATTCCAGCAGGGAAGAGTTTACTTTTCTAACGAAAATATATTCTGGCAGGGAAGATTGTTGGTAGGTCAAAAAGGAACTCTTTTTTTTAATAGTGTTAAGTGAATAAGAATGACCTTGGCAACAAATATTGTCACCAAATGTTGCCTCAAAGTGGCACATTTGTTGACCGAAATAGATGTCCTTACAAACTGTAGATCATTCGATAGGGATTATTTGATGAGAAAGTTTTCGAGGCTATAGAACGTTTTCCCCAACTTATATACTGGGGATTATGGTCGCAAACTCGTGACCGGAGTGTTGCGGTTTCGAATCCTGTTTCCACTAAGGACCCGCCCTGTATAGAGAGCTAATCGGTTAAACTCAACAACCCCTTTTGAAGTAATGTGATAATTCGGAGAGGGGGTGGAAGAGCTGAGGTGTCTCCCTAGTTACTTGACCGTGGGTCTACATTACGAACCCCATCACCCTTAACCCATGTGTTTCTTTATTGTGTGACGTTAATATAACTCTCATTTTTGTTTACTCATCCAACCTATAAAAGAATAATGCTGGGATACAACAAGAAAGTTAAACATTTTATAGCTGCTATGATTTTTATTTGTCTCATGCGAAACGAGCATTACTGATTTGAAATAATTTGTTCAGTGTTTGTGTAATTTTTTAAATATGTGTTATTGTATAGATTAATACTTGTATTATTTTGTTCCAGTTCGAAGAAAATCCACCGTAATTATTTAAAAAAAATATTACAATTTAATCCAAAAGAACCTGCCAGGCAATGGTCTCAATTCATGTGACGTCATAGTCACATGATAATGATAACCATGTGTTCTTAGCCAATCAGTTCAAAACTTCTTCAGACGTCATAATCACACAATAATATGTTTCCAGCTAATCAGTTCATGCTCTTCATTGTCGCTAACTTTTGACCTTTTCAAGAATTTTTTCTTAAAAAGTAGAAATTCGTCAAAAACAATAACGCACAAAGGTAGACAAAATGCATAATAAATGATTTTTTTTTTTAAATTTTAAAATCTTCAGAAGAATTTTTTTATAACATTAGAACATAATTGCTCAATTATGAAATTTGAAATTTTATTGAAGTTTTACAAATTGAACAATAAGTACAATTAGTTTGATGACTGTTTTGAATTCCATGGATGACACGTGTTTGTCTTTATCATGTGATCGTCATGAATTAAGCCTATTGCTTGGACCTCTCTTATATTTCAAAGATGGTAAACCACATAACAATATTAAAACATTTATTTGCTTTTCATCGTAAACCACAATTGAATGTTCTAATGCGCAATTAAGTTCATCATAAATATCAATAATTTGATATAAATACAAAATAATTTGACAATTTAAATATGGTACCGCATACTACAATTTTATATTTGATAGACAAATTTCTTTCATTTAAAAGTAATTTAATAAAATTTTCTGTATAGTGATACTAATTTTATTCTAATTATTTAAATGAGATTATTAGAAAAAGTAATTTTTCGCAGTGTAAATTGAAAATAATTAAATATTTCAACTGTTTTACAGTAAAATTTAATTATGGATTGCTTTTAACGCTTCCTTTATATTTAAGTGCTTTTGAAGTATAGTTAAGTTAAAAATAAACATGCTTTGATTACTCTCTCTTGAAACTACGTTTTACCTTTAATTTAAATAATTCTGTTTTTTTTTATCTCTATGCATTTGCGAAGATATAAATAGATTAAAAATAACATTCAAAGAGAATTTTTTGAAATAACAAGAGTGGAAGAGTATGCTCTTTCTAATGTACTTTTGCATTATACTAATTTAATTGCAATTTTTTACCTTTACCCAATTTTTTTTTGTAATTAATGAACATAATACCTTAAAACTTTAATGATAGATATGCATGACTTTATTTGAATAAATCTCTTAGTTAACTATTTCAAAAAGTAGAATCGAAATGAATAAGAAACAGTTTAGAATAAACTGAAACAGTAAGTGTATAATTTATGAAATTAAATTAATTAAGCTGTTTTAAGAATTAATTATATTTTTAAGAATTAACACCGAGGGTAGATAAATGAGATGCAAAACGAATATAAAAGTAAAAGAAGAAGAAGAAGAAAGAGCTATCAATTATATATAGTTAAATTATTTTTTAGTGAAAAATTTGCAATTAAAATTTTTTCCTTAGTTTCATAACGTCCTCCATTTAGTCTTTCTCAAATTTTCCTGAAAGCGATATGAATGTTTTTATTAGATGCATAAAATACCCACAGTCTTAATATTAAGAGCAATAGTAAATATTGAAATGTATAACAGAAATAATTTATAAATAAATAGGTAAGGCATAGTATATAATTTAAAGTACCTTGTGTTGCCTTCTTTTGAAGCTTTTCTAACATAAGGCCATTCTATTTTTATAGTCTATTCTCTTACATATCAAAAGTTATTGAGAATAAAAATAGCGTTTTTGACACAAAGGGTTGACAGTTTGCATATGAATATTTAATGTTGCAAATTAGCATGAAATCTCCGAGTCATAACAGATTTATCAAAACATAGCCCTCAGGAAAGTGAATTTTAGATCTCGCAGATATAACTAATTCCTCAAGTGCCTTTTATTTGTCTTTGTTCTACGTCGTTGCTTGATATTATTTGAAAAGTCTCAAGAAAATGTACATATTTTTATAAATTTTATCTTACACTTTGAAATACAAGGTCGTTGTGTGTTAAGAATGCTTTAAGAAATAATACATATATAAAAATAAATATAGTGTTTCTGAATATTGGGAAAATGACTTTTTTCAAGTGTGCAAGCTAATTTGTCACTAAATAGAATACAAAATGTCTTTCAAATGACTAGTTCGTCTATATTGTGCGGTTATGACATGAGCGTTTTAGTATTGCTTTTAGTGTTACATAAAATACACTCAATTCTCAAATGCTACCATGTAAGGATGACGAATGAGTGTATGTTGTGTGTGTGCATCGCAATATAAAAACACACGAGGGCTATTGGTGAAGGATCTCGCAATTTTAAACCACCATCACAACTGACGAGGATGACACCTGAACTGGCACTCCACTCTTCCAACTACACTACGCCAACAGTAGGAGGTTGAGGCATCATCACATTTTCACAGAGGTCTTCATTCGCACTAGGGCTTGAATTCATCACACGTTGACCTCGAATTTATGACCTTAAACACAAAACTACCGCTACCACAAATATCATGGTGCGAAGACCATAAAAATCTTTTGAGTGAGTTGTCAATTCTTAAGATGCAAAGATATTTGAGATACAATTTTCATCGGTGGAAGTAAGCTTATGTAAATTTATAAATCATTGTTTTAGAAACTTACTTTTTACATATTTATCTCCAGGTTTCTAGGGATAGAATTTCTTTTCACGAAAAAAATTTCGTTAGAAACTAACTTAAAAAAACTTTCTTATTGAATAAATGTTTAATCAGAATTTTTTTTCAATTTATTTGGTTCAAACTCTCAATCCTGGCAAAATATTTTTGTTTTGATGATGTGCAAGCCATTTATATAGTAAATGCAGAATATTATTATTGTTATACAGAGACCTAAGTATTAAAAAGTTATTGATTAGGACGGTTTTCTTAAGAGGGAGAACAAGCTGAAATATTGTTATGATATTTATTTTTTTTTACTTAATGGGGCAAGAAGATAAACAAAATTGATTATTACAACACAAGTTATTTTAGCAGAAGTATTTTAACACAAAATATAATAATAAAACTTTAGTTTGGATGTTCGAAATTTATGGGAATTTTCCTCATTTATCTTAACAGTATCTTCTATAACGGAGAATATTTATCAACACTTGTGTTATACGTGACAGAAATCTCAGCTATCCCGTTGTAACATAATTAATTCTGTTGTTAGATACTTTTTCTCAGTGTTAAGTGTAATTGGTGAGGTTCTTTAGGGTGAAGAACTATGATGCAAATACTTATATAAATGGGTTTTAAAGACGTACAATTTAATATAGTTAGCAGAAGGAAAAAGCAAATATTTTCATGTCTTTATATGATTATATAAATATTTTTAAATAGATATAACAGATAAATATAATTTCTCAACTTAGCTTTCTAATTTTAATTAATTTTTAAAATGTTTCCAAACTTCCTGAAAAAGAAAGTGTTTATATATTACTAAATGCGTCTTCGTGTATTTTAAAAAAAATACTTGTTACAGAGCGACTAAGTGATAAAGAAAAGTTGAAATTCACTTGATATATAACTTATGTAACGAAATTTTGGAAAAAAAATGTGAAATTTTAGAGCATTGATAAATTTAACAATTTAAAATTAGAGCAGTGCTTCTCAAACTTTCAATGTTTGCGAACCAATTTTATCATAATTTTCATGACGCCTCTCTATGCAATAATAATGCATTGAATTCAATAATACTTTAACGCTATAGCTACAATACAACTTTAATTATAAACTGTACAAATTATTACGATAGTATAAAGTTATGCATATAATTTTGTTTATGACACGCTCATGAGGTCGATGATAATTATTAAACTTGTTCTTAACTTGGTATAGATCATAGGTTCTCAACGTGGGCGATAACGCCCCCTTGTGGGCATTTGATGCTTTCAGGGGGGCATTGAGATAGCAAGGAGGGGCTTGGGCAGATTATCCAAAAAAGACAACAAAAAAAACATGCTGATTATGTACTAACAAAAGTAAACTTTAATACTGTTGACCTTATGTTGATTGTATGTATTTAAATCATTCCTTATATATCACATATACGAAAATTCACATATTTCGGTAGTACGGGAAGTGGATGAAAAACGTAAATGAGATTACATTACATACAGACGTACATTAAATTGAATGATATAGTGCATTTTAATTTCTGTAGTGCACGTGTTGTCTTTGTCTGTGAGCAGCAGGAAACATGTTTCGTCCACTGCATTTCTTTACGTATATTATCCAAGAAACATAATTAAATATGTTAACCAGGAATTAACGTGATTCTTTAAAGGCTGAAACTGCCAATTTATATTTATTTTGAAAGTAATAGTTTATTATGAATTACTTCTCTCTCTCTCTCTCTCTCTCTCGTATCATCAAAACCACTGACTATCTTTATAATAGGTAATCTAAAAATCTTTTATTCCACTCTTTTAAATGAAGAAGAAATTCAGTAGCGTTTCAATTCTAACAATATCCTACCTGGCAATATATATTTCAGATTCGCTATAAAAAACTGGGACTTTAGAAAAAAATGAAATTAAAAAAATATATTCTTTTAGTAATAGGATATTTTTTAAAACTTAACTCTTGTCTTCACCAAGTATTATGTACAATCTTATTTCTCTAGAGTGGTAGGGGACGGTATAGAAATATTCACTAGAAAAGGGGGCGATATCGAGATATTTATTAGAAAATGGGGCGCCATTTCAAAAAAGGTTGGGAATCTATGATATAGATGAATTAATGGTCAAATACATTGTGCACTACTAATTCATTTATTATTAAATTATATCATTGTAAATGTGTATTTTTTATTATCTCAGAATATATATTGCTTTATTCTTTCAGTAAATTAATATTTTAAATTATTATTTTATTTTTGAAGTTTTGAAACGCTCGCGCCCATCTGGTAAGTTTATCACGCCTTTCTAGGGTAGCGTGGCCCATGGTTTGAGAAACGCTGAATTAGAGTGTACTGATGCCCTCTGTCCACCTAACGACTGACCAGCCCCCATTGTACAAATTATACAAGTTCTTATATACATTGCTCAAATTGCAAGACTAATTTACAGGTATTATGAAGTTTTAATTTTCAACTAGTCTCTTTAAAAAGATTCTGTCTCTGTACACTTTCTTCCTTTGTTCTTTTTTCTGCTCAATTCGATCTTGAAGCTCTTCTTCAGTCAAATAAAAAATTTTACGACCCATTTTTACTAGCTATACCTTATGTATAAATAAATTTATTACAGCATAATCAAAAAATTTTTTTACATGGAGAGAGATTGTTATTATCATTAATGCAAAGAACAAAAAAAATTTATCCATTGATTGGCTGCGGCCATTGTGACCAAGCAATCAGGTACGCACATTCATGTGTGTTTGGGCCATTCGTGTGTACGCACGCCTGTGTGTGTTTGGTCCATTCATAGGCTTTAGCTCTGACGCCACTGAAGTAATGCACGTAAAATTTTTTGCGGCTAAAATCCTCACATTAGCCCCATTTATATGGACGAAAATTGCCGTCAAAATACCGGTATTAATCCTCTCCATTAACATGACGGTTTACATGCCGAGCCGTCATTTTACCTGATCCATAAGAGTGTTTAATTTTTGAACCCGATTTGGACCAGAACAATTGGGGAGTTCATTTCGAAATTTTCCCATGATGCATTGCAACCTAGATTAATTTGTGTTGTAGAGGTGGTATCTATATAAGCCAGTAACAGCCTCCGGACTGAGGTGATCATTTAGGTCTAGTGCATAGGTTCTCAACCTTTTTTGAACTGGCGCCCCTTTTTCTTGTGATTATTTCGATACAGCCTCCTATTCTAATGAACATTTTAGCACCACCCCCTCTAACTCAAGAGAAATGAGAGTGTACACAACACATGGTGAAAACTTGAGTTAAAATTTAAAAAATATTTTATTACTAATAGAATATATTTTTTAATTTAATTTTTTCCTAAAGCCTCAATATTTTTATTTGAGATTCTGAAATAGCTGGTGTCACAAAAAAATTTTAATGTGTAATATAATATATTTTAGTCATAAATAGGATATTGTTAGAATTGAAACTCTACTGAGTTTCTTCTTCATTTAAAAGAGTGGAATAAAAAATTTTTAGCTTACCTGTTATAAAGATAGGTAGGGGTTTAACGATACGATGTAATTCATAAAAAAACTATTGCTTTCAAAATAAATATAAATTGACAGCTTCAGCCTTTAAATAATCACGCGTTAATTCCTGGTTAACATATTTAATAATATTTTTTGGATATAATATACGTAATGAAATCCAGTGGACAAAACATTTTTCATACAGCTCACAGACAAAGACAACACGTGCACTACAGAAATTAAAATGCACTGTATCATTCAATTCAATGTAGTTCTGAATGTAATGTAATATTTAAGTTTTTCATTCACTTCCCAAACTACCGAAATATATGAATTTTTGAGGTGGTTGAATGGTAGTGGGACTAATCCCTATCTTGTCTAGTTTCACTAGATTAGATGAATTTTTGTACATGTGATTTAGAAATGATATAAATACATGCAATCAACATAAGTTAAACAGTATTAAAGTTTACTTTGGTGAGTACATAATCAGCGTATTTTTTTAGTCTTTTTTTAGACTCTGTTTGATTCATCTGCCCAAGCCCCTCCATGCCATCTCAATGCCCCTAATTTTCTCTGGGTCTTTTACTGCCCCCCTGAAAGCCTCAAACGCCTACAAGGGGACGTTATTGCCCACGTTGAGAACCTATGGTCTAGTGGTATATGATGTGCTTACGAATCAGAAGGCACCGAGTTCTATACTCCTCATTGATGACCTTACACTGAGCCAAGAAAAAATTCGAACTTTGTGCAGCTGTCGTGGGGCCATCTACCTACCGCAAGAGCAATCAAAAGTCGTCTGATCCACTTGACACAGCAAGCAAATCCGCGTCAGATCCACTTGACGCAACAATCAAAGCCGTTAGACACACTTGGCGCAACAACAACTCCATGCTTACCATAACAACTACATCATTCATTCACCTATCCACCTACTCACTGGTAGGGGAATGTGTAGTGGTGGTATATATATAATCCAGTGACAGCCTTCAGACTGAGGTGATCATTTCGGTCTAGTCGTATGTTACGTGCTTACGAATCAGAAGGTACCGAGTTCCAACCTCCTCAGTGCAAATCAGATTTGCAGAATCTGCGCTGTGGATGACAGAAGAAATTACAGCCCTAATAAACAGATTTTAAAAGCAAAATGCGTAAAGCTAAAAATAAATTTAAAAGAAAAAAAGAATGCAAAAAAATTGTAGAGTTTTTATTTATTAATAATATTTGACGAAATCTAATACGTTGAAAATATATCTAATAGTTCACACACACATTAGAGTATTCAAAAAGAGGAAACATTTACATTCAAATTAAACAGTTACATTGAAATAACTACTTTTAACAAAATAAGTAAATCTCTCTCTCTCTCTCTCTCATATATATATATTAGAAATCATAACAGGTCTTCATTTTAGTCTATTGACTCTTTTGGCTTCTTACATTTTAAAGTTCTAATTCTGTCCATGTTATGCATACACGCTTAGTTAATTCTTCTAAAATAGACTTTTCCATCATTTTTAAAGTTGAGTTTCTTGAAATCTGGTTTAAATCTTCTAGCTTTGTTAGTGATATATCTTTGTATTATCAATTTTATTATGCATGTACTTCTTTCATTTTATGTTACTATATATATATATATATATATGGTTTAAAAAATTTATTCCCAAAAGTTTTATGCCTGCATGTCTTTGTATATAAGCAAAGTAATAAACATAAACGCAGAATTAATGTAGAAATTCTATTTATTTTTTGAAAAAAATAAATTTAATTTCAAGTTAAAAATATTTTTAACATTGTAGGAAAATATTATAATGAATTAAATCTTCAATGATACTGTATAATTAGTTTGTGTGTGTGTATATATATAAGTTTAATTTACAATTTTTATCTTTATGATAAATAAATTACAAATTTAAAATTTACTATCATAAGTTTCATATCGGCCTCTCTTTGTGTAAGCAAAGTGAGAAACTAGTATGCGAGAAAAATAAAGAAATTTCTAATTTTAACATCATCTAATTTCAAAAAATATTTTTAATAAAAAAGAAACATTATATAAAAACATTCTAATGTATTAAATCTTAAATTTACACACAGGCAAATTTTATAGGAACATTTAATTTACTATTTTGAAGAGAAGAAAGAAGAGAAGAAGAAGAGAAGAGAGTCATGAGAAATAAACTATTATAAATAAACTAAATCACAATTTTGAAATTTATTAAGTTTTTTACATCTCTACATTTTTTAGCACAATAGAAATAAATACATATTTGTGAGAGGCAAGGATCTGATTGTATTAATTTTGTCTCGTCAACCGTTGCAAAAAGAAAACGAACGAAGCCAAACAAAAAAACACGTGAAGCAACGTAGCTTCTAAATAAGACAATAGCGAATGTTTCTGGACGATAATCGCTCTCAACTTTCTGAGTATTTCTATGGTTATGCTATATAGTCTCGTGAATCTATCAGCCAATCACCAGATTCTCATGTAAACTGGTTAAAAAAAAATAATGGTAGGAAGCTGGCTTTTCCCTCCAACCCAAATTTTCCTGCTTTTTTTGAGGATCTAAATGTAAACGGGACCATTGGCGCGATAAGGAAGGAAATTTTAAGCTCAGATATAATCGTTGCCATTTGACCGAGGTTTGAAATTACGATTTTTATCATCAGCAGATCTAATGCAGTGTAAAAGTATAACGTTATTAAATAAATAAACTCAGGTTTTTGCTTGAAAAATCCTATGTAGTATAAGGATTCAAAACAGCGGCGCACACAGGAAATTTTCAAGGAGAGAGGTCAAAGTCTAGTATGCTCGTAACCTACCATCATAAGCCACCAAACATATTTTTTCGATTCTGTCAATTTTTGGGAACAACAAAAAAAAAAAAAAAAAAAAAAATATGAATGAATAATTTTTTTAAAATTAATAAAATAAATAATTAAAAGCAAATATTTACTTAAATTTTACGCTCTATATACATAGGACTATTATCAATAGGAAGAAAGATCAAGGTGTATGGTGGAGAATCCGAACATGTGGATCTCCACCCCTTTGTATGCGCCACTGATACAAGAAACTTTTTAATAAAAAATTGTTTTTTTAAGTAGTTTGAGATATTGTGTCCCTTCTTTGCTTTCCATATAAAATATATTTTCATTAATGCGCGTCAAGTTTTAAAAAGAAAAATTCAGGGCGAATGGAATTATTATTTAAATTAAAGAAAAATACCGATAAAAACGGCATTTTATTAATGGTACGAATCTTTTTTTTCATATTTTTAGGAAATTTGATTTTTTTTTATGAAAGTATTGTCTTACAGAATTGACGATGCATGACACCTGATTCGCTACAATTATATTTGAACTTTTCAGAATATATTTTCAGAATCAAAAAACATTAAGTGACAGAAGTTTTTTTGAAATCTATACACTTATGAAAGAAAGAACTGTGAACCCGAAGTTAAGTACATTGATGATATTTACCGTTGATTTATCTTCTTTGAAATAAAGTGTTGGAAAGGAGTTGAGAGTTCTTTTCTATCAAAAAAAGAGACACCCCTTACGAAAAACGCTAAAGGAAGTAAAAGCCTGGTTGACTCTTCACAAAATAACGCTTGGGGAAAGTAACCATAAGATTAAATTGATGAGAATATCGATATGTGCGTCCTATTTTCTCTCACATCTAAATATATTTATTTTCAACAAGACCTGAAATTGAATTTTTGCTCTTACCTCAAAGTCCTGTTGTGGAAAAATGTGAAAAAAAGAGGATTTTTTTTTATTTTTGTTGTTTGGAAATAAAATGGGTGACTTTCAAGGACTTGATTCAATTTGTAAATGCTAGCAGAATTCCGGAGCTCTGAGGTTCACTTCAGTCATTCATTTTCGAAAGAAAGAAATGTTCGAAATGATTTCGAGTTGCACAGTAAGAAATTGGAAGAAAATGACAAATATTTCTTATTTTAAATTTCATTGTTTTCAATATTTTGAAATTCGAAGTGACATTGCTTCCGAAAAATCAAGAAAGTAATAATACATCTGACCTTTTATTTCTCACTCTTCGATCTAAATAGAATTGAAAATTGAATTTTATCCGAAATTTTATGGCGGTTTGAAAATATGGCGAAACCTCACTAAACAGACATATTTAAATCCGTTTAAATTAAATATATGGTTTGAACTTGTTTCAGTTAACAGTTACTGGTTTTATGCGTGTGAGACACATTAATATATAAACTATTTTTTAATTTTATTTTATATATAAATGTCTTAATTATCGCCTAAAATAGTTGATGAAAAATTAATATGGAAATAAATTATTGTATACCAGGGACTTATTCGAAACATTGAGGGAATATATTCAGCTATTTAGTATTGTATTTCATATTCTATAGTTATCTTAAGTTTGATTAAAATAGTAGCTACTCGATTATTTTTCACTTATCACCAGTAACTAATTGCTTTTCTCTATATTTCTTCTTTTAAATCTTTCTTGTACCAACATTTAATTTTTATTTTTTTGACTTTAAAAACTAAGAAGTTGTTTTTCTTAGAATTTTTTTCATAAGAACTGTCAACAATTTAAAACACTTTTAAACAAAATTCTAGAAAAAGCAGTTCATATATGTGTATGTATATGAAGGAATAAAGAATTATAATTGGAAAGTTTATGCAACAAAATATAAAATAATGCTTTAAATTATGGCCAGTACTTTTCCTTTTTAATGAGTCTCATTAGGAATAATTTATTTTATAACTTTGGTTAAGTCACTAAATATACTTTAACTTGTTATGATTTAGTTATTTCATAAATATAAATAAAAAAATTAATAGTAAGTGAGTGACATTGGAACATTAGAAATAAATAGTATCTAAAATAATAATGAGATGAAATGACCTGAAAACAACGAAGCAAATAATTGTATCGAACTCTTAAAACAGATAAATATGAACAAGATTTATTTTTGAGAACAAAAATTTTTTCATTGAAACGTAAAAAAAAAATATTTATTTGTTTAATTTTAAATAAAAATCCAATTTTTAAAAGTGATTCAAAATATTTTGTTTCTGTTAATTGTATTTTTCTATTATGCTATTCATATGTTGTTGCTTTGTATGTTATATTCTATGTAATTGTTATATTAATGTTTTTATTTCTTTCTTAACATTAGCTTAAGTGACAACCATTTTCTTTCCCTTTTATTCCAATGTTTTATGCGAGTCTAAAATGGAGGACAAAATAAGGTATCTTCGTTATTTTATATAACAAACCTTAGTAATTAATAAAAAATTACTAAAATATTTATATTGTCAGTACTTGTAAAAACTAATATTATAATTTAAGAAAGCAATATATTTTTTATTGCTTCGAATTTTTTAGTTGTTAAACTTTTCATGCACTGGATTAGGACAGTACGTTTCCTTTAATTCATAAATAATTTTAATTGAAGTTGATTCATTAGATCAAGAATGCATGTCTTCTAAATATGAATAACATATTATATATATATACCCACGTGGGTTTTAGGTTTTTGCCTTAGTTTATATTGGGAGCTATTGTGTCGAAAAAATTTCTGCTGAAGGAGAAGGTTGAGATCTCACAAATTGTTTAATCCTGTTTCACTGTCCTAAACCAGTGACAGCTCGAGAAATCATAATAGTTTCTCCCCTCTAGCTACATTTCTCTTTTTTGGTTTGTCATGGTTCCATGTTCTTGGTTCTTCCGGTCTGATCTTAAGATTCTTGGATTTATTAGTCTTCTTTTTAATTATTTACTGCTATATATATATATATATATATAATGATATAAATTTAATTGCCGTTAAATTTATAAATACACAGCCCCTAATTATTAATTAGTTTAAAATTTTTGTAGCATTTTTTTTTCAAAATAAAAGAGGAGAATAATCTTTTATCAATTTTTCTTAACAATCTGTAAAGGATGCAGTATACCTGAATCTGTATTAAAGCTTATTTGCTTCAAAGAACCTTATAAATAAATAAGAAAATAATTAAAGAAAAAGTGCAACTAAAACTTTAAAAACAGAAGTGAATTTGTTATTTTTAATGAAAGTATTGATGAAAAAGCATTTAAATAATTTATAATAGTTTTCTTAAATATAAGATAAATTCTCAAATTTCAAAATTTTATTACTTAACTTACATTACATAAGATTATTTCATTCTTTAACTGTTGGGATTCGTTACTTTCGAATTTAAATATTCTGAAATATTTAATCATACGGTTTTGAAATTTTCTAAGTAAAAAAAAAATTAATTTAGTAAATATTTATATTAAATTTTAGAAAACACAATACAGTTGTAATTGAGGGGAAGGGTATTTATCATTCAACATAAAGAAGTTTAATTGTTTTAAATTATTAAAAAAATCGTTATGAACTGAAATTATTAGCAATTTTAAATTGTAGATTCACTGCAAATTTCAAGCTTTAAATTTTTGAATTGTTTTTGTCGAATATTTTCATAGAGGAATTCATAATTTCTGGTATTAGTGTGCTCAACATGACATTTCACTTTTTAACACATGCATCAATTCCAGGAACATTAGGTTAATGTTATCATTTAAGAGGCGAATTCGATTGAAAATACTGTGATAGGAATTGCATGAAGACACTTTGTTTCTATAAAATACAGGGTGTCCCAAAACGACCGCATAAACTCTGCACAGCTAAATTCCTTGTTGGGAGTACATAAAAACTGCCCAAAGAAGAGTTCTTGTACGATCCATAGTTTCCAAGAAAAATACGAAAATCAAGGTATGACGTCACTTCCCGGTGCAAGAAAAAACACTTTATTGAACATATCAACAGCAGTATATGTACAGTTTAAGGCAGATGTTCAAAATGTCCACCGTGCATGTCGAGGCAGGCTTGAGAAAGTCGTGGAATGGCTGTCATCAAACGTCGCAGCATCGTTGGGTCCACCGAAGTACAAGCAGCATGCAGACGAGCAACTAAGTCCATTTGTGTTGTCACTACGTCTCCATACACCAGTTCCTTGAGATGGCATGTCGCAAGTACATGTTGGAATAGTCACGAACGGAATACATGGCCACCATAGGAAGACTACCGGTAGCTGCAAGATGCTGCCTTTTAAATACCAGTTCAACGGGGGGCGGCTTAACGTCATTCCACGGAGCGCATGCATGACGCGACATGAGCGACGAACGTTTTAAACATTATCGTCTGGAAAGATATGCAAATACTGTTGTTGATATGTCCAATAAAGTGTTTTTTCTTGCACGGGAAGTGACGTCATACTTTGCTTTTCGTATTTTTCTCGTAAAGTATGTATCGTACAGGAATGCTTCTTAGGGCAGTTTTTATGTCCTCCCAACGAGGAATCTAGCTGTGCAGAGTTTATGCCGTCGTTTTTGGGACACCCTGTATATACAACCAATGTCTTTAATGGTAATCATAAATCAAGGGAAAAAAGCATTCTTTATAAGAAGTACGTACAAATGTAGAGGATTAAATATCTTATTAACTATAATTTATTTACGTATGGTTTTTAATATTTTCTTAATAAAATGAGTTTGCACAAAAAGGGAAATATTAGTATTTTAATAATATTTCTGATTGGTTCGTCCCAAATAATATCTCAAATGGTATTTATTCTACTATAATTAAAGCACTTATCTTTCATGTTCAGATACGTTATAACAATAAAATATAATACGCATATCTTAAGAAAATGCAGAAAATTATTCATATTATTAAAAACAAGCATTGAAATAACTGCATTAAGGTCATTAAAACGAATTCCGAGAGTGCCTATCTATGATTTCGATGTAAACATTTCGTTTTTAGAACTGAATCGCAAATAATTATATAGCTTAGTATTCCCAAATGTGAATATTCATTTACGTAATTACCCTTTTCGTAGATTTGAAACTAAGCTCTTTTATACATTTTTAATCATCACGAATTAGGACTGCTGTAATACATTATACATATTTTGGTTCAAAAAATAGCTTACTCTCTAATGAGGTTTACTAATTTAATATCCGCAATTAGAAAGCATTTGTTTGGTTCTTTAATTTTCTTTGTCTTAAGGCATATAAATATTCAATTACCTGAAAATAAATTAATATTTCCTGCATTTCTTAAGAAATCTGAAGAAACGCACCCAGAGTCTTTATTAGATATTTTTGTGCCATGAAAGATTATAATAAACTAAAGAGTTCACCGTCATATTGTATAAGGAATTTTTCTGGTAATATTTCTAAATTAAGTTTGGAGTTCCCTTAGATTGTTAGGAACTGTGATGCTTCTCGTATTGTTTTAAAACTTATTGAATTGATTGAAAGAGCGCTCTTGTTTGCTATGGGAAATCTCGGAAGGTAGAAAAGACCCATTAGGTTTACCTTTGATGTGGAATTGATAGAATCTACCACTTGAATTTCAATTGAAAGATACTTTTTTATGACAAAATAGAAATACAATAAGAAATTCAAAGATAATAAGCACATACCAGAAACGAGATTGTATTCTTGAAAAGTATGTGTAGTGCGTGAGATTAATTATTGTAAAACAAATACTGTAGGTTTTTATTTGCCATGTATTAACACATTGTGATTCATAAAGTTATTTAATATTGATTGATTATTTCTTTTATTCATTGAACTAATGATATTTGATTATAAAAAGAGATACTTAAAGTGCAAATATAAATATTTCATAAATTTCCGTTTTTATTTGTTTGCTAGAAAGGTGCAATGAAATACTAGTATATTAAATGAATATATTTATATTTTATGTGAACCTGAAATTATTTAATGCAGTGTTCCTCAAATTTTCAATATTTGCGACCAAATTTTCAGGCATAATTTTCATCACGCCCCCCTCAAACAATAACAATGTATTGAATGCAATAATAATGTACTTTGTCACTAAATCTACAATACAACTTTAATTATCAAGACAAGTATTAAATTTTGTACATGAAAAACCCAAGAGAATCACTAGCAATTACTAAAATTGTTTTTAATTTTTTTATTGATAAATTAATTATCAAAATTTTGTGCAGTACTTATATATTTATAAGTATATTATACCTGTGTGAATGTGTATTTTGTTTTTTATTACGCCAAAATGTATTTTGTTTTGCTTCCTTTCCGCAAATTGACAATAATTTAAAATATTTTATTTTCGATTTTTCCATATGCGAGCATATCGCCTCCTAGGGGGGCATGATAGGGGCCCCCTAGGAGGCGCCCCCTATCACGCCACCCTAGGAGGCGCGCCTCACAGTTCGAGAAAAGCGTATTTAGAGAAAATACTGAATCATTACATTTGAAGTTATTATTTCGTTAATTAAATTGGGCTTATTACATCCGTTTAAAAATAATTGTCTCATTTAAAAAAAAGAAACTCATTAGCGTATTTGCAGTTTAAAATATATTAACTAGACTAAAAGAATTATTTTTTTTCTGGTAACAAAAAACTTTAAGTCTACTTATACCTACATTTTAGTGACGACAACCC
Source organism: Trichonephila clavata (assembly GCA_019973975.1). Lineage (NCBI taxonomy): Eukaryota > Metazoa > Arthropoda > Arachnida > Araneae > Nephilidae > Trichonephila > Trichonephila clavata. Next base: position 83,813 of record BMAO01026493.1, read on the forward strand.
AATTTTCAATCATCCTTTTCCTCGTGCCTGCTTCTCATACATTAACATTACATTCAATTAGAAAAATAGCCACCCACACGTATAGGGGTTAGTGACGCTGACTGTTGTGTATAGGTTCGAATCCCGGGGAATCCATGGATGTTTGTAAATGCATAGTGCCTGTACACACAGCATGCGCGCACTCTAAGTGTCCTTTGGGCCATAAGTCCTATCGAGATGTTGGTGGAATAAGGTGAAGGACTTTTGACCACTCATAGGATATTTCTCAAAATTTGTGTAGAACGGAGCCAAAATCTACTCTCACCTACATGGTGCTTAAAGCTGCTGTTAACGACAGAGGTAATCCTTAGCTCCCTTTTCTTTCTTATCTAAAATAATATTTTAAAAAAAATTGTTTTGTTCATAGTGTTGAAATACTGGATAATTTATTTAAAAAAAATTTTTGCATTTAAATAAAAAGAAAATTGAAACTAACCGTAATACTAATCAAAATTTTCTTCTGATGCATCAATACAAAATACCCATTAAAAGTTGAAAAATAAATTAAAATAATTCAAAAATCTGTTACTTGAAGACAAGAAAATATGATATAAGTTCGAGAGAAAATTTGATTATTATTTTCAATTTGCACATAATTGTACTCTTCACCTAATGCAAAATAAGAACTAATAAAAAAGGAAGGGGAGGGAGAAAAGTTAGCATAAATGAATATATATGGTAATTACTTTTTACGCATTTATCTTTTTCCAATTTATATACTGCTACATTCCTTAAAAATGTCAACATATTTTTTAATTTTCTATCTTTAGATATGGATGACTGTAAATAGCAATAGTAAAAAGGATTAATTTCTCAGTTATTATCATTTCATTTCAATTTGGAAAAGTTTGATTCAAAAAGGCGTAAAATATGGTAAATTAAGTACTACATGCAAAGGAAGTAAAAAAAATACAAAAATATTGCAGATTTTATCTTAAGAAATTGTCTGGTTATCTTTACTATTTTATATTGATTAATATTATCATTATTGTTTAAAATTGACGATTGTTTTTCGTAGAGAAGAAAGTAACACAACATTTTTTTTTAAAAAAAGAAGCAGTTGTCAGAATTTTTTAAAAAAATACTCAAATAAACAAAAAAAAAAATGCTTTGTTTCTTGATGTGAAAGAAGATATTATGCAAATATTGTTTTAAATCTAGAGAATTTGAGCAAAAACAATCGAGTTAAAATTATTTATTCTTAATTTAAGCAGATATACATAATTCGTATCGAATTGAAAAGTAATTCATATGTTCACTAAAATAATGGGTAGTAAATTTTTCGTATTTACTTAGAAATTCCGGAGATTAAACAGCGAAATCTTTTAAGTTATTTTCCTTTTCAAAGTAATGGGCACACCAAACATGATTTTTAAATTCAGAGTTAAACTTGTTTTGTAAGTTTCATTTTTACTGTATTTATAATCCAGTTCAAAATCCTCTTAGTAATTTGTTTGTTTATTCATTTAAAGCAACCCACTACTCTAAAATTGTGAATTTTGCTAAAAATTGACAAATTATTTGATGATTTTATGTTATAGGCCCAATTATTAGCTTTATAAAAATACAAAGTGCATTATTTTCCATTCACTAGAACAAAAGCTACAGGTGTTTTAGTAAAAGCAGATTCCTTTACTTTAAGCAAGATGTCATACTTTAAAACGCGTTTTACTTGAAATGGGATTTTTTGAAAATAATCAAACTGTGTCAGCTATTGCTAAAAAAGTTTTGAACATATTTAACTGAAATGTTTTCTGTAAGTTCTGTATAATAGTAGAAGTGTTTTCACCTTCAGATTTCTCAGTCACTGGTTTTTATTACAAAATTTACAATACTTTATATAAATATAATCAACGTTTTTTTAAGTATATATATAAATAATTTCCTATAATAACTAAGATAAAGAGTTCTAGTTTTTGTAAAAAATTAAATTATGTATCTGTTAACCTGAAGGTCATTTCAAAAATGAATAACATAGCAACACATCAGAATTAAAAATATTGACAATTTGTCTATAAACTTTTGGTACAGAATGGGCTGTGTTTATGTTATTTTTTGTAAAATTTTACCAATTTTTTCCCATTTTAGTAATAATAATTTCTTTTTCTCTTCTGAATTTTAGTATATTTTTATTAAAATGTACTTAGTAAATCTAAAAACAACAACAACAAAAAAAATCCCCATATCTCCATTTTTTTAAAAAACAGTTGTCGCAAGTATTCGGTTAACTTAATTTCAAGATGTCGGTAATCCTATTTATTGTTTAAGAAATATATAACAGATTTTTAAATGTAGCATGAATATCACTGTTCATATATGAACCATGATATATATTAGAAATGGTGGTTAATGATGAAAAAAATCTAAGATTTAATATTCAAGGATCTCCTAGCAGTAAAGGATACATGAGCTAAAAATGAATTCAAGTCAGTTAACATATTTATATAGCATTGTTCGCGAAAGATATAAACCATATATGTAAGTTTTCAGCTCTAAATAATATAAATGGCTGGAAATCTGAAAAAAATTACAATTTCTAATCATCGTATTTAAGGTTGCATTTGTATCGTGAATCATGAATGATCATAATTGAAATATGTAACGTTAACTATGTATATTATGAAGAAATGAGAAAACCTAAAATATCTCTAGTATGGAACTTGAAACATCAGTCAATTTCACAGTTAAATTTTATTTTTAGTATTCATGTCAGCGTATGGATAGTGTTATATCTCATTGTTTGCGGATATTTTATTGCTATATGTAGCATGAATTATTTTTTTGGCTGGAATAGTCTGTATAAAAATATTAGAAATTTAAAAATTAACAATAAATTTTATTTCTTTGCATATAGTACCAAAATAATCCTGACAGCAAGGATTGTGGCTTTGTAATCAGCAATTTTTAAATTATGTCTTGCGGATTCATTTCTGCAAAAATTGTCTTACTATAATTGTCAATGGTTATACTGTACCGAAAACTTGACTCTTCAATTAAAAAATTAAGTAGAATAAAATAAAAAAAAGTAAATTAAAAAGTATAAGTAAATATAAAGTAAATTTGAAAATGCAATAATAATCAATATTGCATTTTTAAACGTTTCATAAATTTTAATATAATGTTCAAATGTAAATTAATAATAATGCAAAGAAAAATAAATAAATTCATAAGAACTATTTTTTAATGATGTGTATGATAGTTATATATGTATATTGATCGTAAAATATTGCATTAATGAGTGTTTATAAAGATATGAATGTATCTGAAATAAAGTTATTTTATAAAAAATGCAGGTAAAATAAGCAGGTGATTACACTACTAATAATATTAAATGCAACACCAAGAAGAGAAGAATGCATCAAAGTCAAATTTAGAAGAGAGGTATCTTATCACATTATCTGAATATGAGTGTGAAGTGTTGTGATTATCGAGTGATAGATTCGTTTTTCTTCTTTTAGTGAAACCTATCGATCAGCACTCCAAATTTTACAACCGACCATAACAAATACATACAATTTATTGAAACCGAACAACTTGTTGACATCTCCGTCTCTTTCGTTACGGTATACAGTGGAAATCTATTCTAAGTTTTCCATGCAACTGATGCTTACTCACACGTCAAAAAAGCAGGATAAATCCGTTTCCAATATAAACAAGACCACTAACCCTACTTTCAAAACATAGTTGCCCTTTTATGGGAATGTGTCTATTCCCTGCGATAACTTGTGTCCAGTTTTATTTGGCTGCATCCGGATATGTGAAGATGAATAAAGGGTGCTGTGTATTGACCATTGGTGATCGAATTTGTGGATAGTAATTTTTTTCCATGTTAAGTTATTTCCGCTTCACGTTCTAGGAAAGGAGCTGTAGACTAACTGTAAATCCACATCATTCAAGGCCTTTGAGCTATCATTCCGGACGAACCGTAAGTGATTCTGATAAAAACCAGTCTAGACTATCGTTTAGAAATAAAAAAAATCTAGCTACTGCGCTATTATATTTTTGTTTCTTTCTGGAACTGGTATTAATGCCTGTTTTTTTTCGATAGCCATCTTTAGAAATTGAAGCAGAATTTTTGAAGAAAAAGTAGAGAAATAAATTAACTCCTAGTAATTCCTTCACGTATATTCTCACACATATTAATGGATCTTTTATTTCTTATGCTTGAAGAATTGGTGTGAGTAGTTTCAAGCCTTAACCTCAAAGAAAAAATGTAAACAAAATCTTTTTTCAAAATCATGACTTATTTACATATAACAAATCATAGGCCTATTTTAAAGATCAAATAAAGATTTAGACCTAAAAATGATTATCCAGTTATGATTATTATGCTCAGAAAGAAGAATTATTTATTAATCATATTAAATATTTTTTGTTTACATATTAACAAAATAATATTTCATATATTTTTTCCTTAAGTATTGAGGAATTGACACTGACTTTTGATTTATTAAAAGACACAAATTAGTTTCATTTACATGACAAGGAAATATATCTTAATTTTTTAAATTACAGAAGTTTGCATGTAGGATAAAGTATAGTTCTAGTGAACTCGGTACAGCTTATCGCCTTTTGGAAAAGGGACTCATTAAAGTGGATACTCGAAGTGAATTACCTTACGTGCAGGGATATCATAAAAGGAGAACACGACTAGAATTCCACAACTTTAGCGGTTGCTGACTTTTCTATACCCGGAGAAGTGATTGAAAGACGTTTGCTGACGGCTCCATACTGAATAAGTGTTTAGAGGAACTCACATGCTAATGGCGCCGTGGCAGGACAGTTTGGACAATTCGCATGTTTATACTACCGCTTTATTATAGATTTTATCTTATATTTTTGTTACAATTGTGTGCATTTTAATAAATCACTGTTGTAGAATCGTGTCTCTGAATCCAACATCCATAAACACAAAGTGGCAAAATTATCCTGACTCCTTGACACTTTTACCGATATCATCTATAACTTCACTTAGTTGCCCCAGAGAGCGAAATAACTATTGACAGGATATGCAGGAATAGTGTAGCATCAATTTCATTGTGTTGCTTGTGAATAAATAGGATATAAGCTTTTGATTTAGCTAAGTTTGAACGCTTGATAAATGTAGATGCTTGGAGCTTCGGAACCAATATTGCCAAAACTGCTGATCTTGTGAGGTTTTCGATAGTAGCAGTTATTAATGTTTACAAAAAAAGGGGGATTACCAAGCAGAAAAATGGGTCTTAAAGTCCCGTTTGTGGTCCTCAAATGCTACTTAATGCTTGATCGAAAAGGAGGTCCAGTCCAACAGAAAAGCAACCATATTCCAAACTATGGTGAATCTTAAAGAGCAACTGCGAAAACCTCTGAGTGAACTGTTTGACACTCATTACACCGTATAGGCTTTGGTAACCGACTATTTGTTTGAAAGACGCCTCCAGTTCGCAAAGGATAATAGGGATTCGACTGTAGATGACTGGAAAATCTCATGCGGTCCGTTGGATCACGTTTTTAACCCTTTATCTACCACATTATGATTTAGTGCAAATTTTTTCCTGCAATATTTTTTTCAATCACTGCATTGAAAATTAAAGGATATACACAAATAAAATACTCAATTTTGAGAAATTTAATTCGTTAGAGCTAATTAATTAAATTGGTTCTTTAAAGTACCATCAGTTTACAAAGGTCTAAAATATTCTCATAATACGAAAAGACCGAATGATTTTTTAACGCATTTTTAACTCTTAAAAATGCTAAATAACCAGAGAACAATAATATTTTACAGTAAAAGATATTCATTTTTAAAGAGTATTAAATATTTAAAATGTATTTACTTTTTTACACTTAAGCTTAATTTGATGATATTCAAAGAAACAGTTTTTTTCTTTAACACACAAAAATTAATTACACGTTGTGCATTTTGAGTGAGGTTTCGATTGAAAGTTTTTTAAAGCACTTCATCCTGGGGTAAGAAATGCTGCATTTTCTTAAGAGGAACTACTGCACCTTGAGTTCAGTCTCTTGATCGTCATCCTAAGAACATATAATTTTCCGGGACTTCATCTGAAAAATCATCAATTAGTACATCATTGATTTCAGATAGTAGATTCTGTAATAAATCAAAAACTCTTTAAGATAGAGTTTCTTTTTTCCAGATATTCTAAGAAAAATAAATAATAATAACAATAATAATAATATCACCTTGAATCTCCTCTATTATTGTTAAATCTCAGTTATACATACAGAAATTAAAATGTTGTTAATTTTTTTAAATAAGAATAGATATTTCATTTAATTGTGTGACAAAAAAAAAAAAACAAGCTCAGATTGAAAGTTCAAAATTTTTGGAAAACGTTTAACTAAAACAATAAAAAAGTAAAATAAATAAGTTAAGCTAAAAGGAATGCCAAAAAAAAGCATAAGTCTATTGCGCTATAGTGATGACTCTACAACAGAACCAAAAACTGCAATAAGCCAAACCGACTAAAAAATAACAACCAAGTTCTTGCTCCAACACCCAGTGTGCTGTCAGTACTTATAAGTACCACAAAGTTATTCAACTGTAAAGTTAATTATATACACTGTTCTCTTAAAATAAATAATGAAATCGCTTTCTAAGGCCTTCCTTAACATAAAAAAATAAGGCACTTGTGTGTGTGTGTGTGTGTATTTTGACATTAACCATTTTTTCGAAACAAAACTGACAATCTTCGCAGTCCGATCAATATCTCAGTTGAAAATGCAACTTCTGCTATAAAACATTATTCACCTTCTCCGCTAAAATACTCATCTTAGAACCCTTGCTGCCATATATCTTAAAAGCGTGGATTTAAAAGAATATTCCTGTTAAGTATCGTCAGAGTATTCGAAAAAATGGTTATTATATATAATTTTAAAGTGAGTGGTACTTATAAGTACCCTCGTTAGATAAAGGGTTAATTACGTCATTCAGTTTATAGGGTGCAAATATGGAGAAAAGGGAAAGAAAGCATTATTTCCACCTGCTTTGCCAAAACTCTTTAAGAGATTGGAGGCATTATTAGGGTTTGGGGGAGGTTTCATTAGCTTTTCTTGGGTTCTTTGGTTCATAGAAAAGAACGTCTGAACGTCCAAGGATACTAAAATGTCATCGCAGATAAAATACATCCTTTTTTTGTTAAAGTACCCTGCCAGAGATGTATACGTTCAGCAGGACAGTTCTTCCTGTAATACAAGTGGCATTGTCTCCAAATGGTTCAAAGAGTATGACACATAGTTTACCTTGTTTAGTGTCCCTGCACCATCACCAGATTTTAATCCAATTGAGAATTTATGGTATGAGATCAAAAGGGCCTCTGGCAGCTGGATCTAGTAATATCCAGTCTAAAGGTAATTCATTGGATATGGTATCAATTTCCTCAAGTCACCCATCTGCAACTCATAGAGTTAAAGCCAAGAAGAAAATCTACGCATTATAAGGGGGAAAGGTGGTCCAATATTGTGTGTGTATTGAATGAGTTGCTATAAAAAATTGCCGCCTATAGTAAAAAAAAGTATTTTAGTTTTATTTCCCGTTGACATTCGTTGTTACATTCAAATGGAACTTATATTAATATTTTCTTGGAATCCTTAATTTCAAATTTCTTCTGTATATTGTAGTTTATTTAAAAGCGATTAATGATAGTGCATGAAACCCCATTGACTTTAGTCTTACTTTTATTAAAATCTACTCTAGTAATGTCTGTTTCTAAGTTTATAATTAATTTCAAATGTGTGATTACTCTTTTTACATTATCTCCTGAAAAAAGCTAACCAAATCTAAACTTAAAAATGTATTTCATGAAAAGTATCTCAAAAGTTTCGTACAATGATCCATAACAAAATATAACTAGAATTCCAGGTATGTACTAAACAATTATCATAATGATGGAGAAATATATATTTCACCCAAAATTTTTCTTTAAGGAAAGAAAAAAAATTACAAAATAGTTCAAATTCTCTGGTATTTATATTTTTATTAAACGTGTGAAGATTCTACTTTAAGTATTAATTAAAAGTAATACGGTTTGTTTGATACATTTTTCATATCTGAAAAAGTCTGAGACAAATATTGCAGGTATAAATTGAAGAATATAACAAAATCGGAGGAAAAAAATGAAAAAAAATTTAAAAGGGCTCAAGATTTTAAGTAATATTTTGAATACTTTTAACTGAGTTACGCATTATAATCCAAGAAAATGATTTTTTAGAGAATTAAATGGCTGCTAGTTATGCAAAACTTTGTTCAATGAATTGAAGGAATGATGATACAGTAAAGGTAGAAGAAATAGCAGAAATATAGTTCAATAAGGGATTTGCTATTTAATTAATACTTGGTAAGCACAAAGGTCCATGAAGTTAAAAATATTAATTACAATACAAATTTCTATTTATCTCTTTTATGTATACAATATTTTTTGTTTTCCATTTGGCGCTCAGATTTAAAAAAAACTTAAATTGTTAAAGCATGGGATACTTGAGGTGGATTAAAATTTAGAGTGATTATAATTACATTCTAAAACACATTTATTTTTTTTTAATAATTTATCTTTTAAATTTTTGTTTAAAACAGACAAAAGAAATCACAAATCTTAAAACTAAAAAAATAATGTGTAGTAAAAATCAAATGATTTTCTGAAAGTTATCTATCATTCCAGTTCTTCACTCGGGTAAATAAGAAAAAATTCAACTAACATAATTTAAATTTTTTAAATACATCACTACTGTTGCCCTCTATCAATCACACCAGCATCAATGACAAAGAAAGGATCAGAAAAAAAAATCACAAAAATAAATAAAAAACTTTCTTGTTGGGACTATGCTAACGACTCCTTTAAAACACTACACCGAAGAAGTATATACATATATATATATTTTTTGTTGTTAAAATTATATTCGAATCATTAAGATATTATACACCATTGATTTTATACACGTGTAGGCGCAAAGCAGCCCACATCAATGAAGAATATTTGAATAAATTTAAATACATATATATATATATACTTTATAGTCTAAATTTTAATAAAGTCTGCAAACATAAAATATTACTTTGTAACTAATTTGATGACAAAAATTATCATTAGAATCATATTAAAAACTTTACATTCTTATAGGAGCTATTTCTTATTTTGTCTTCTTTTCGATGAACAAAAAAATAGATTTGAAATGAAAAATCTAGAATCAGAATTCAACTAAAATAGTTAATGTTTTAAAACTTATCACTTCTATGATACATCTCACTTTCTTAAAGTGAAATATAGTTGGAAAATTCTTTTCATTTTCTCCATTTTATTGATATCCTCCCACACAGTACTTAACGGAAATCTGTCTAACCGAAAACTCTTCAACCTGTTTATCTACCAACAGTGATATATTTTAAGATCTATCATTTTTCAGGAGATATTTCTTGTCCGGTTTATACGGTTTCAACTAATCCCTGAGAAGGGAAGTATAAATATTGACCATCAAGTTTCAAATTTTATCATTTCGTCCCAAATGGATAATGTCTTCTCGGCTTATATCTTGCGTGTAGCCTATGTCATTCAAGAACTAAGTGATAAGATTTGAACCAGTCAGCTAGTGGATCCAATCGAAAAATAAAAATATCCCATGTAATGGATATAGTTGTCCTTTATCCGTAGATACCGAGTGGGAAAAAAGGCAATTTTGTTATTTTGTGAGCTTTTTTGACATTTTGCTACAGAAAAACCTATATACATTTTGTGAAACAAAATATGTATTATTGAAAATTTTCATTCTAATTGATTTTCTGTGTACTGGTATACTATATAAAAAGTATCATAGTATTAGTTTGAAACAAAAATATTTTAAAAAAATCTCAAGTACTACATTTTATAGAATAAATTTAAAATGATTTAATTTTTATGTGAAATGTTTCACGTTAATTTTCTTGCTTTTAAAAACTTCTTTCGCATTTATCCTTTTAATATAAGACTTTCCTATTTTAAGGTTTGTTCATGGTTAAAATTACGAGGTCTATCACCAATAACCCAAGTGTTTTTTTATAGTGCTACATAAATAAACCAACATTCACTATCTCCTTGAAATTTTCAGGAATTTTAATCAGCGTTTACATTTTATGATTCGATTTTAAAAGGAAATACTCAACAGCCTCATTTAGATTATAATTCATCAAATTTCCGTTAACTGTATCTGTAATACTTATATTTTTGTGAAGGCAAAAGTAAAATATTTACTTTACAACACAGTTTAACCGTTAATTTCCTAATAAAAATACAATACACTAAAAATATCTTAAATTATTTTAAAGCTTTTTATAAAGTTATTTAAAACTACAATTCTTATAAATAATGTAGATTAATCGAGTTAAGGATTAATTAATTTGTAGAAATAACTTTATCTTCAAAAATGAAATTTGAAGTTCAGAAGAGCTGAATATTATATATTTAAAAATCAATAAACATTTTTAGTTTATATGTTTTATTATTTGTTCAGTTTCAAACGTTTTCAAATAAAGGGCAATCGTTAAAATCGGTTCCTACAGTAGAAACAGTCTTGAAATCAGTGTAACATTTTAATCCAGAATCTTAGAGTATTTAAAATATTATGTAAATTCCGGGTGAAAAAAACATTTCTCTTTCACATTATAAATGCTTTTTTTTACAATTCAAAAATACAATGGAGCTCTGTTACAAAAAAACCTCCCAGTATAATTTCCTGAATTGTGAAAAATTAAGAAGAGTACACTTCATTTTTCTTACCTCTCAATATACAATCAATAATGCAATAAAATTCGAATAAATTTTTGTGTGTTTACTAACTGTGTTTTTTTAAAATCTTTTCTCCAGCAGTAAGAAACAAAGAAGAATTTGAATTTTTTGTGTTTGGTGTATACGTACATATTATTAATTATATTTTAAGGTAAAAACTTAAATTTAAAACTCCACCCCAAAGCTGAACTTAGAGCATTTTGATTAATACATAATTTCATTCAAATAATCAATAGAAGTCCATTGCATATCTAACAATTGTATTTGCTAGATAATAACAAAATTTTTTCATGTAAACTGGTTTTGTTTTTGTAAAAGGATCGTCCATGTAAGACTTAAATAATTCAATTCTTAATACTTTTCTTTAAATTTAAAATATTACTTATTAGAATTGTATTTAATAAATTCAGGGAATAAATAAAAGTTCTTCGTTAAGAACTCTTTTATTAGTAAAGTATTCCTTGAGATTAAAGAAAAAATATTCTTGAAGATAAGGGTAATGAGGCAAAGATGTAAGGAATTTAAATTACTTTCAGAATGTTTTAAAATCATTAAAATAAAATTTATATTGGAGATTTTATCAAGAATAAAACTTTTAATAAAAAATTCTTCAAAAAATTATTTTCCTTGCAGTTTACATCAAATTGTTTTTAAAGAGATTCATGATTCTCTCTCTTCAGGATACAACGAGTTCTTCTGCCTAGACGCTATCCCCATTAAATTAAATTTCTTGAATTAAAATTATCAAATTTATCAGTTTATTTCGATACTTATTTTTGCTTAATGTAAGTGAAATATTTTGCCAAGATTTATGTTTCATGCATTTTCATACGAAAAGGGAAAAGTGTATGTTCAAAAACTTAATCTTTTATTTTTTAAAAAAATTATATGAAAGTTTTTTAAATAAAGGGGAGGAAGGAGGAAGAAAAAATATATAATATTTAAGCACACCATAATCTATAATAACAATTATTTTTAAAGTCCACAGCTTCATTTATAAGGCTATACAATTTCCTAATATTTCATATTTTATGTAATGAATTCAACTATTTCAAAAATAATACTTTGAATAATAAAAGATGAAATATTCAGAGGGGAATGAAAATGTTATTGAAAATTATTTACTGTTCAAAACTTTAATTTCAAAACCTTTTCCCTCCATATATTACAGACGTAATGAATATTTTGTTGTTTAAATATTGCATTTCATTTTATTGTCCCTTTATTTTTCCAAATTTTTCTTCTTTTGTTTTAAAAAAATATAGGCATCATTTTTCTGAAATTTCTTTTCCTAATTCTAATTTTATAAATAAATGTAAAACTTATTCTTTATTCATTTTATTCTTTATTGAAATTACAAGAATATTATTTGAAATTATTGCATTAAAATTATTATTTATTTTAAAGAAATTATTTATTTTAAAATATTAGTTTTATACATTTTAAAATTTTTCCGATTAATTATTTTGAGTATTATTTTTCATTTACAAATTACACATTAGGTATTTCATATAATTTATATATATGTAATATTACTTAAAATAAAAAAAAATTACATCAGATGGTTTCATGGTGGTTACATTATGGTTTCATATAATGAATTAAGCAATGCATTTGATAATATTATGAATTAGTATTTTAATTTAAAAATGTCTCATACTACAGAATTATAACAATACCTTACTAACCCCTCTTTTGAGTTAATTTAGATCTAATACGTATCCTTAATTTCCTTTTTTTCAATTGAAAAATAAGATAAAACCTTAGCATAAAGGAGCACTTAAAGCAGTGATCTTCAAACTGTCCTCCATGGAACCTTGGAGTTCCACAAGACATCCACAGGAGTTCCACGAGTCACAATAAAAAATCGAGAAGAAATAAATATGTATGCAAAATGGATTCATGTTCTTTATGAAGTTTTTATAATTACAAGTGTCTGAAGCTCATCCCCCCATTCATTAAAACTGAAAATTTTATTTATAAACAGTAACTTTATTTTGAAACACCTTTTAAACTTTCATTAAAACATAATAAAAGAATATTAAAATGTTTTATCTTTATATATATCTATATATATAAAGGAGAAAAGCGACTCACTCACTGACTGACTGACTGACTGACTGACTGACTGACTGACTGACTGACTAATCACGAAATCTCTGGAACTATTCAACCTACAGACTTGAAATTTGGTAGACATGTTCCTTTGATAGAGTAGACATCAGCTAAGAAAGGATTTTCTGAAATTCGAAACTCAAGGGGCGTTACGGGGGGTTAAGGGCTTTAATAATAATTGTTTCCATGTTTAAACTACTTGATGTACAATCTTGAAATTGGGTAAGCGGATTCCTTTCAGAGAGTAGAGATCCGCTACAAAATGATTTGCTGAAAATCGACCCCCAAGTGGCGTTGCAGGGGCTTAGGGGCGTTATAGATAATTATTTCCATTTTTAAACTATTTGACGCACTGTCTTTAAATTTGATATATAGATTCCTTTCGTAGAATAATGATCAGTTACAAAACGGGTTTTGTGAAAACAGACTTCTAAGTGGCGTTGCGGGGATTAAGGGGCGTAATAGATAAATATATCCGTTTTTAAACTACTTCACCTACCTGCTTGAAAATTGGTAGGTAAGTTTCTTTCCTGGAGTAAATATCCGCTACAAAATGGGTTTTGGGAAAATTGACCCCCAAGGGTGTTGCGGGGCGGGGGGTTTAAGGGGCGTTATAAATTCCTATTTTTAAGTTATTAGACGTACAGTCTTGAAACTTAGTAAGCAGATTCCTCTCATAGGGTAGAGATACGCTAAAATGGGTTTCGTGAAAATTGCCCCAAGTGGCGTTGAGGGGACTTAAGGGGCGTTATAGATAATTATTTCCATTTTTAAACTATTAGACGCACAGTCTTTATATTTGATAAAGAGATTTCTTTCATAGAGTAGAGATCAGCTATAAGAAGGTTTTGTGAAAACAGACCTCTAAGTGGCGTTGCAGGGGAATAAGTGGCGTAAGAGATAAATATTTTCGTTTTTAAACTATTTGACCTACCTGCTTGAAAATTGGTAGGAATGTTTCTTTCATGGAGTAAATATCCGTACAAAACGGGTTTGGAGAAATTGACCCCCAAGGGTGTTGCGGGGGTTAAGGCAGATATAAATAATTATTTCTTTTTTTAAACTATTAGACTCACAGTCTTGAAATTTGGTTAGCAGATTCCTCTCATAGGATAGAAATACACTGCAAAATGTGTTTTGTGAAAATCGACCCTAGGTGGTGTTGCGGGGTTCAAGGGCGTTATTGATATTTTTTTGCATTTTTAATTAATTGGACGCACAGTCTTCAAATTTTGCTAAGCAGATTCCTTTCATAGAGTGCAATTCCCTACAAAATGGTTTTGTGAAAACAGACCCAGAAGTGGCATTGCGGGGGCTCAAGTGGCGTTATAGACAATTATCCCCATTTTTAAACTGTTGACGTACAGTCTTGAAATTTGATAAGCAGATTCCTTTCGTTAAGTAGAGAACCGCTACAAAATGGGTTTTGCGAATATCAACTACAAGTTTAATTTCGGGAGATTAAGAGGCGTAATCGATAAATATTTCCATTTTTAAACTACTTGATCATCCTGCTTGAAAATTGGTAGGCATGTTCCTTTCATGAAATAGAGTTCCTCTAACAAAGAGTAAAATGAAAATTGACCCCAAAGATGTTTGCAGAGGGGTCAAGAGGAGTTACAGAAAAAAATTCCTGTTTTTAATTGTTAGACCCATATACTTGAAATTTGTTAAGCATGTTTCTTTTGTTGAATAGGGATCCACTAAGAATAATTTTAAGCAAATCAAGTTCTGGGGGTTGCAGGGGGTTACTGGGACGTATTGACAAAAAAAAATTACTTTTTTCGAGCTACAAGGACTATAATAATGAAATTTGGTTTGCATTTTTCTTTTGTTGAATTAAAATCCGCTAAGAGCGGTAATTTTGGAAAACGGCTCTCAACGGGATTACGGGGATATTGATAGTAAAACTTTTGTTTTTTTCTGTTAGATTTAGACTTGAAATTTGACTTGCATGTTCAATTTATGGAGTAGAGATCCACCGAAAATTGGTTTTGTGGGAATCCACTTGGTTTTTGAGTTACGAAAGAGCAAACATCATTCTATGCTTCAATTTTAGAGATTTTTAGAAAATAAATTAGATGAGTTCTGCCCTTTTTTTTTATCAACAGGTAACAGTTACAGGTATATGTATATTTTTCAATTCAATCGAATTCTTAATGCTAGGACTTAGATATCAATAATTTATACATATATATAAGCAGTAAAAATTTATAAAACATCATGAAATAACCAGCGAAGCGGGC